>OY735222.1:19736189-19751189 GCA_963457665.1 Thysanoteuthis rhombus
TACTTCGCTGTTTTTTGCAGGTTTTATTTTCGTGCTCCCTTTCTATCCTTTATTTTTATGGCCTTTTCATTTTTCTTTTTTCTTCGGATACTTTTTCTTCAAGTTGTTCTTTCTTCTTCAATTTCCCCGTTATTATTCTTCACTTTTCAACCCTCCCTTTCTTTAATCTATCCTTCTTTAATTTTCTCCCTTATTTCTTTCTCAATTGTTTCTTTTCTTCTCTCAAGTACCCGTTCTACTCTCTCTGTTAGTTTTCCTTCTTTCATTCTCATTTTTCTTTTTCTCTATCTTTTATTTTCATTCTTGTCGTTTCTACTTTTTTATTCCATTTTCTTTCCTTTGTTTTTTTTTCTTTCCTTTTGTTTCCTCGTCTCTCTTTCGCCCTCCTTCATTTTATTTCATTCTGCAATTTCCGTTTTTATTTCTTTCCTTATCTTCTTTTCCTTTGCTTTTTGCTCTTTCTATCTCACTTTCCTTTTTTTCGTTATATTTTTTCTCTCTTTCTTTCGCCTCCATTCTCTTTCACCCTTCTTTCCTGCTTTTTTTTTTTTGTTTTCTATCTTTCTGTTATTTTCTTCTCTCTTTTCTTTTCTTTCGATTTCTATCTTTTCATTTTCAATCGACTTTTTCCCTTTCTTTTTTGCTGCCTTTTTCATTTTCTTTGTCCTATATCCATTTTTCTTTCTTTCATTTTCTTTTTTTTCTTTCTCTCTCTCTTGTTCTCTCTTTCATTTTTTCATCAGTGTTCCCCTGACGTTTTCCTTCAGATTTCATTCTTCGCCCATTCTTTCTCCTTTTTATTTCTCCTCTTATCTATCGTTTGGCACTCTAGTTCCTTTGTGCCAATCACTGACCTTTTACCCCTAGGGGAGATCCCTAAAAGGCCAAGCCATATCCCATAAAAACCTATAAATGGAGTGAAATAAAGGGGCAGGAAAAGATGCACCCTCAGAAGTAATGTCCAGCCATCCAGTGTCCAGTCCGACAAAGTCCCTAATAATAACGAGTTAAGTGAATGACCAGTAGTAGGTGCCGAATCAGGGAAGACTGGAGTTGGGTAAGATAAGACGGACAACCGTCTATCTGCCTCGATCTATAATACTAGGTAAAGAGGAACATTTCACAGAGGTCTCCTTCCTCGTCGTCGTCTTCTTTTTCTTTTTTTTGTGACTATTTTCCAGTTGGAGAAATGTCCTGCAGACTGACTCTGGGTAGATCAGCGGGCTGGTGCACGCGTGCCTGCGTCTGGTGCGAGGGAAATGGGCCGGTATATAGGGAAACGGAGTAGAAAGTAACAAAAGATACGAAATCACACGCGCAGACCGAGAAGGACTGACTCATCCAGACAATGGTTCTGTAGACAAGATGACTATTTCAGCATCCCCCTCCACCCTCCGAAACCCCCATGGTTCTCCTCCTTCATTATACCCCCGCCCCGTGTCGTGTTTTTCAGATAACTAACTCGTTGGGGACATTTTCGATATAATGTGCTCACACTTACACATGGAGACGTACACACTGTCATATGCAATTCTGGATTCAGATTAAGTATTTCCGCTCCTGAATATTAAATTCGGGTTATTTTAAAATGTATTGTATTTTTCCTGATTGTATTCATATTCGATCATCAGATTCATTTTTTGAATCAGTCTTTTTATAATCACTTGCAAAAACTCATTCCCTAAAAATGTATAAATTAATCAATATATATATATATATATATATATATATATATATATATATATATATATATATATATATGATTAATAACTGTCATCCACAGAGAGCTGTTTCGTTGTATTACAACTGTTCAGTGTGGCTATAGACTATCCAATATCCCATCCAGTACCAGGAGGTAGGATCGAAACCTTCGCTTCAGACCCACAATAAACAAAATAATTCTCTCTTTCATCTCAAACCCAAGCCGTCTTTTCAGCCAGATAACGAACTGGTTGGTGACATTTTGAAATAATACGCCCGCATATAGAAACATAGACATTGCCATATGCAGTTCAGATTACGTGTTTCGACACCTAAATGTGGAATTCGGAGTATTCCAAGATTTATCACGTTTTCATGAATGCATTCGACCATATGTACGATTTTGTTTTTGCATACATCTCATCATGTCCCCTCGCAAAACCTTATTGGCTAAGGATCACAAAATGCACAGATAAAACATTTATCTACATAATGAATAGTATCCACGATTTTTCCACATTGATTAACTAATTTATTTATATATATATATATATATATATATATATATATATATATATGTATATATAATGTGTACTGTAAAGAGTGAGACGGACTCGGGAATAAAGTGTTTAGAGGTAAGGTTTATCAATCCTTAGATGTAAATGGTCCAGATATGTTTCGGGATTTTTCCCATCTTCAGTGGTGTGTGCTTGTAAGTATCTGTTTAAAGTTCCCATGTGGAACCAGAGTCCACTATATATATATATATATATATATATATATATATATATATATATATATATATATATATATATATATATATATATAACCTTAAGGTTGCAAATTCGTGTACAAGGCTAATTTGAATGGATGATTAACAAAAGATAGGTTGCGCTGACACTAGGGGACCTCTAAAAGTAAATTCAAGATCAGGTTAATGTTTGCCTGTGCAAATGAACTTCAAATTCGTGTACAAGTATGAACATAGGATAGGTGGTAGTTGTCTAATTCAGGTTCAGGTCAATTTTGGCATTTTCAAACTTAAAGGAGATGGCTAGAGTTTAAAAGCTGCTAAATTGTGTATATGGATAACTTGATGCCAAGATGAACAAAGGGTAGGTGACACTGATGTTAGTAACCTCTAGAGACTATTCGAAGGTCAGATCAATTTGGTATTCTTAAAAATGTTCAATTTTGGCATTTTTAATCTGACCGAAGGTTTACAATCCATGCTTAGAGCCGTTCTGTGTTAGAATTTACTAAACGATCTTTCAGTGTTTATCACTTTTTTCATCGTATGTATATAAATGTCTGTGTGTATGTATGTTTGCATAATAGGATCAAATTGTAAAATGAAAAAAGCCCCAAATCTGTTTTTTTAATTTCCTAAGATGACCAATAGAAATTTAGAGCAGGAGTGGGGGATCAAAATCAGCATACTAGTTTGGCAACTCTTCCAAATAGCAATGTGAGTTCACCTTTTTCATTCTGAACAAGGTTTTGGAAGGATAGAAAAAAACTTTTTCTTTATCTAACGATTTAATTCTATAAAAAAAAAACATTCCAGATATTGGTATTCAGAATCACAAAACATGACTAAATGCATGCCTTTGTCGTGCTGATTACAATAAAATTTTCTTACGTAATGTTCACGTTTCTTAACTTGCAAAACCAAATGATTTGAAGCAAAATGCCTGTTTCTTCAAATACTAATAATGAGTACTATATATATATATATATATATACATATATATATATATATATATACATATATATATATATATATATATGCGCACACATATATGTATACTAACACACACAAAAGCAATCAAAACACTACTTCATATATCTAAAGACACACATACACTAAACTATTGTATAGACTTACACATATTCTCACTAACAGAATCAAACTTACACAGAAAGACACATTCATTCAAAAATGTAGATACACTCACAAGTAAACACACCATTGCAAAAGTGTCATACACACTACGTATGTGTCCTACAACTTAAACACTGTATCTTATAACCAATATGAAAACTAGCATGAAAAGATTTCTAAAATAAAAAATAACAAAACAAGTCATTTTCTGATACTTAACTAGAATTTATTTTAGCAAAACTTTCCCTCCCCCAAATGATAAAAAAATTTTTTTTAAAACTAGAAATCCCAACTCTAATTTAAAATTAAAAGAGCACACTCCAATTTCATCTCTGTGCAATTTAAAAAGAAAAAGAAAAACGAGATAAATAAACGTGAATAAAAAACAAAATGAACGAGCGAATAGTAATTCTTTTCTTCTTCTGCATCCACCAGAGTATATTTTCTAAGATAACCTTCCTCTTCTCTACTACTAAATAAAAATCTTTTAAGAAAAGAAAAAGAAAAAGGAAAGAAATGAAGAAATTTTAGTCACTTTGTGTTCCGACTGTATCTCAATTATCGATTGCAAAGAAAAATAATTCTCCGAACCCTAACCTCAATCTCCGGAAAATTCTACTTGCATCCTTCTCTTTGCTTTAGAAAAAAAAAAAAATTTAAATGAAAAAATTCAAATTTGATTTTAGTTAACTTTCAATTGGTGACCTTCTTTGAACAGAGAATGGTTTCTTGGGAGCTCTGTTCAAAAACTTGCTATTAGAAGTTTCAAGTGTGGGAGATATTTGGTAAAAATTCAAAGATAGGTCTGGTTAGTCACTCAATAGAAACCTTTATGGGAGCAATGTCTTTTGGAAGAATACCATGTTGGGGGTTATCAGTTAAAAATTGGTAAAGAGGTGGTCAATGGATAAGTTACTTCTCTGCCCTTTCGTTGGGAAGTGATCTGTAAATAGCCTGAATTTCCAAAAAACAAGCATAAACAATCCCTAACACAAACTAAGACCAATCTAATCTAAAATTGCATTGTAAATTGAACTCCCCTCTTAAAACCTATTTTGGGGAAAAAATTTCTAGATATAAAAATAACATTTTTTTTCTTGGCATGATGAGGAATAAATGTTTTAATTTTCAGCCCTCTCGTTCCATTTGCGCAGCCTGTTTGCAAGATATACATACAGATAACCAGCCAGCCAGACCAGTTTGAAAACTGTAGAAACATACGTTGACAGTTCTGGTTGACGATTTCCAGTAGATCTACACTTGTGCGGCCTGTGGTGCTTTTTTGCTTCTTTGGAAATTGAACACCCCATAATAAGTTCATATTACTTGGAGTTGTAATTAAGGGCTTCTCCAGTTACAAATTCACATACGATTAAGTGGAACACATTGGGGCCAATGATGGAGATGGGTTTTGGGAACTAGGTATAGGATAACACCAGGTTTTGGGAACTATGTATACATTATTCTCAATTAGTAGACATCGAACATAAAAAAACAAAGGAAGTTGACAAGTTGGTATAAATCGTACTTATACCCGTACAAACCTCCTCCGATTTCCATAACTGATCAGGGCCATGAATTTTGATCTCTATAAGCGATTGTTCCTTTTAAATGGATTTGAGTAATAATATATACGTATATTTATTTATATATATATACAGGTCAGCTGGGTTACTCGATAGAAATCGTCACATGACCAATGTCTTTTGGTTGCATGCTGTGTTGGGAGGATCAATTAAAAAATTGGAAAAGTGAATGATCAGTGAATAAGTTACTTCTTTAGCCTTTTGTTAGGCAGTGATCACAAAAAATAAGCCTGAATTTTCACGAAACAAATGTGAATATTGCTGGACGTAAACTAAGCTATAAATTCAACATAAACCCCCATTGTGAATTGAACCTCCCCTCTGAAAAACTATCAACTTTCAAATAAAGCAAAAAAGCATTTTTATCTAGACATAAGGAGTAAATGTAAGCACGATAGATACATAGCCAGCCAGCCAGACCTACTTAGAGACAGTAGAAACTTATGTTGACGTTTTTTATGACAGTTTTGGTTGACAGTCTGTAATTATATAGGACGTCCATAAAATCCTCTTTTTTTGTTTGGATTGTGCGATAAGATAAAGACTTTATGGACATCTTATATTTGGTTCTGTTCTTGCACAATCGATTCTACTAAGCAGATATTCTTGTAACCAAAGTCCCATTTAACAGGAATTTACCATGGACTTGTAATAATAGCATTGTCCTTTATTTTCAAAAACTTCACAAGACAATATCACTCTGTCTTGCTATCTTTCTCAGCTTGGTTCTATATAAATATACTAGTTAATCCCAAAGAAAAAAGTCATACAGGTTTTCACTTGATCCAAAAGTAGAGGATTCCTACAAAAGCCTTTCAGAAGGCAAAAAAGGGTTATTAATGTGGGAGGATTCTTTGAGCATTCCCAGACCCCCCAAAATGGTGAGGATGGTACGTAAGTTTGAGTCATCGGAGGTTGTCGTAGTGGGAAGTACAAGAGACTAAGGTGTAAAAGAGAGAGAAAGCGGGTGCGTGCTATCTCTATGTTATGGTTTGTTACAAAACAAAAGCTGAATGCTACTTGTGCTTTGAACTTATTTTTTGAAGAGGCAATAAAGTAGTGAAAATGAAATTTTCCAGAAAAGGGAGACTACCTTTTTTGGAAGTCAATTGGATGATTCTCTATTTGGGGTGTTTTTTTTTTTTTTAGAAAAGAAACTAAAAAAAAAATATTTCATTGGAAGAGTCCATTGCTATAAATAGTAGGTGAGAGATTTTTATCCGCAAAGTTGTCACCTGTGAGTGAAAGAGTCCATGGTTACAGACAGAGAACTTAGAAAATCACCCTATTCATTATATAAGCAAATTGTTACTTGAAAGTGGAAGAGTCCATAGTCATGGATAGAGAGCCAAGACAATCACACTATTCATTTAATAAGTAGGAGAATGATTAGTCTTACTAAAGATAGAAGGCAAAAAACACAGTTGCTAACAAATAGTAAAAGCATAATTTCACAAATGAAAAAACTAACTGGAATGTTAATCTACCTTGACAAATGATACAACCTAATTTTCTTCAAACTAATTTCAAATATCAGTTAACCAATTTTTCCGAATTGTCTTTATCTGCTTTAATTAAGGTGACTTGTGGTCATGGTATCTCAACGTGGCACTAACGATAAAGAACAACAAGATTTTTTCGCTATAAATTCGATATCAAAATTGAAATGTTTGATAAGGGCGGCCATATTTTTAGTTTTATCTTGCCACCTTAGTACAAGGGTGTGCACGCGAGATGTACGGATAGTCTTATATTATATGGAGAGATGTATGAGATGTTGAAACTGTTTAAAACACTAAAGGCAGGTGCATGAGGTGTTCTTACGCGTTTCTTTTCAAAATGTGTTTAATCAACTATTGTAGCTTTTTTATATCAGCATACACCCCAACACGTGAACTGTGAGAAGGAGTGTAGATTAGTTGTATACCTTGGATTATACACAAAGCTATACACACATGAATATAAACAAGAACCATGAATTCAATGAAGTGTCCACCATCCATACATCCTTATCTGTGATTTCCCATTTCAAAGGGATTCTTGATCAACTCAGTTTTATTGTAATAGTAGCAAGAGGAGAAAGAAAAAGATGAGAATTGTGTACTAAAAAATCTGGTTATTAAAAAAGACAATTTGTAAGTTTAAATATAAGTCAATAGGAACAAATGAATACATTAGGAATATATATTAGTTGTAACTTGAACCAGTGAATAATAATACAGTCTTTTCATATGGGTACAATAAGTTGGGGTTTCATAGAACAATTGAACTGCACCATTATCCTTTATTGACCATAAGGTTCCACAGTTCAAACACCTTTGCCTTTGGTGACAAGACCTGATCAGGGAGGAAGAAGGTTTATCCAATCCCCCACCCAGGATCAAGCCTAATCACCGAGGGCGTGAGAGTTTGATAGTTGGAACCTTATAGTGCTCACATGAAACAATTGAACAAAACTATTATCCTTTATTGACTGTGAGATTCCAGCTCAAATGGAAAAGCCCCGTTCCTCCAACGGAAGCCCATTGTTGAGTACAGAAGACTGAATCATTGAACTAAGTTCGATTCTCAGCTGAGATTGCTCATGTTCAGATAGCACTTAAGCCCTTGGGAAAGGTATGGATTAATTCTCTTAACTACACACTGTCCCATTACTGGCTATCTCAACAAAATAATGTCCCATCACTGGCATGTCATGATGGTGGACAAAGAAGTTTCAAGGAAAACTGAACAACAATCACAGTTGTATTTTTAGCCCTGACTGCATTTGAATCTAGCCCAAGTAGGCAAGGTTTTGGCATTTATTAACAATGGAAATGGGCTTGATTGCAGGGTTATGGCATCTACCACTTCTCAGTTTTCTGATTTTTTTCTGTATGTCTCAAAACGGGCCTGAAATTGGTCCTATCTAAATGCATTACCAATGGTGGGGTTTATAGATCCCTGGACCCCTTAACTGCATGTTATCTCTGAGCATAAATCCTAGATACAGCTTTACCATTCACTTGGTTCCCAAAAGTCATTTCCACCACTGTTTATTATTCCTGCCCACTGACTTTGCCACTGCTCCATCATTCATTGCTTGATTTTAATCATTTTTTGTCCTCACGACAGGTTTGCCAGATTTTTGCCTAGAGGGGGGGATTATTTGAGCTTTATCTCAGAGACTTGATCAAAACAATCATTGGAATAGCGTCGAATTTAGGAATGGAGTGAGTCTCAAGTGGCTAGTTTTCAACTACTGCCTCCAGACTAAATCCATTCCAAAATTCAACACTATTTCAATGCTTGTGTAGGGTAAGTATCTGCGATAAAGCTTTGATTATTTCCCCATCTGGCCAAATCCGACAACCCTGTCTCACAAATTAGATATTTTCGGAGGGGGAAGGTTTTTTTATGATCAAACACTTTTTTTTTTTTTGCACTTTTTTTTGTTAATTTTTTTTGACGAGTTTTTTTCTACTCAATCTCTGTGTTATGAAATGAAAATTAGAGAAAAAAAAGGGATTGTCAGAGATCTCTGGATTTTTATTTTATTTTATTCAAACTTTTTCCTTTCCAAACGGACTATTTTATAAATCTTTTTGCTAACTGTCAATTGCAGAAGTAGTTTATTTTTCATCTACTTATCTTTTGCTTTGACCTACATAAATGCATGACTGATGATGTCATTTAAGGAGAAGAAAAAGAAGGAGAAAACCTTTTGTTCCGAGCCGAAAGGGGTCTGTTCAAATTACACTATTCCGCACTGTAACTTTATATTCTCTCAGAATTTAAAAAAGGGAAAATAAAATAAAAAGCCATCTTTTCAAGACAAAAAAAATGATAAGGAAATTAAAATATAATTCTTTCTTTGATGATTTATGTTTTATTTATTTATTTATTTATTTTAGTGGATTTTTCCAGAGCTGTGTCGACTTTGATGGTTGGATCAGATTTTAAATTTTAGTTCAGTGTGATGTTTTGAAGAATGGCCCCTGTGGGCAAATTGATTCTAAGTACAATACGGGAACAAAATAAAATGAATGGAATAGTCCAAGTTTGTTTTTTTTTTTAAATTTTATTTCACATTATTCTTTTTTATCAAGGGTAAAAAGACAATGAGAAGCTAGAATGGAGGGGAAGAATAAGAAAAGTACTTAATAGTGATAAAGAGTTTCTGTGTTGGGACAATGGACTCTTCCACCAAGACAATAAAAGTTTTGAATAAATAAATAAAAAATCCTGAATAAAAACGAAATAAATCTATCTGTCCACTTCTTTGCCTCCATTGGAGTCGTCCTGTCTGTCTGTCCCTACTTCTTGTCCCTGTCCCTAGATTATTTAAAATTTTAAAATAGAAGTTTAAAGAAAAAAATATATACTAAAAGTCAAAAATAGAGGTGAAGGGAGATATATACAAAAAGACTGGGCAGAAGGGAATTAGAAAAAATGTATTAATTACATAAGAAAGGAAAGAAGGGAAAAAAATCAGAGAAAAAGATCGAAATATACTTGAATTTGAGAGATGGGGAAATGAAGAAGAAAGAGTTCTATGAAAAGTCGAAAAAGGAAAACGTAGGTAAAGGAAAAGATATGAAGGGACATCTTTTTTTTAAAAATTAATAAAATTGAAGGAAAGATAATGAAAAAAATAGTTAAAATTTGAAAAAAAGGAACTCAGGACCATCAAGAGAATAAATTGTTAGAAATCTAAATTTTAAATATGGAATGAAAAAGCTAAGGAGGTCTGAATGAAAATTCTAAAAAGTAAAAAAGAAGGACTTCAAGAGGGAGGAATGAAGTTGATATCAAAGACCTGATAGATTTAGATTGTGAGAAAGAGAAAAAGGGGAAAACATTGTGAAAGAAAATGAAGAATGAAAAATTAGCGAAGGAAACAGAAGTACCAAATACGAAGGAAAAATGTTAGAGGAAAAGAAGAAAGACAAAAATGTAACGAAAAAAATGTGGGCAAAAAAAATGAATGATATTTTAAAAGTTTTGAATCATAAATGAAAAAAGAAGGGGAAGAAGTTTTGAAGTGAATGAAAGAATCGAAAAATTCAGCAAGATGTCTAAAAAAACAGAGAGAAACAAGAGGAAAAGACTCTAAGATGAATAGAATAATTAAAAGTTTAAAAACTTAAAGAAAAAACTATGAAAATTAGACAAAAACATATCTGATTATTCACTCAATAGAAAACTTCATGTGACCAACATATTTTAACAGCATGCCTTGTTGGGGGTGATCAATGAATAAGTTGTTCCTCTCACTTATTGTTTGGGCAATAATCACTTAAGTGTCTGAATTTTCAAAAAACAAGCAGGCACAAAGTAAGGGATCAATTTAGCATATACACACACCTTGAATTGAACCCCCACTGGGTGGTAAGAAAGAGAAAAAAAAAATTTTCTAGACATAATAATGTCTAAATTTTCAGCCCTCTAGCTCTTGTATAGGTGATACATAGCCAGCAAGCAAGCCAGACTTACTCAAAAATTCAAGAAACCCATATTGGCAGTTCTGGTGATGGTTTTTAATTTGTATGCAGTTACCCCAATATTATGAAAACAATTTCAAGTTGATTTTTCAGCTTTCCCATCATTCCAAATGTGTTTTCTCCATTCCAGTTAAGACATTCTGATATTTCATATTCAAAATGTTCATCTTATTTTTTGATAACTTCGTAAGACATGAGCCAAGAAGGAGGTGTGGTTGGCCTAATGGTTAATGACACAGAGTTCAAACTCTCAAACTCTGGCTGGGACAGTTTGCATTCACACTGCTCTGATGCCCTTGGCAATGGCATAAATCCACTTCTCCTCCCACCACCATCTAGGGGTAAAATGATAAATTTCTTGACAGCTGTTCGAGGGCAATCATTGTTTTCAATGCCTTCATTACCATCTACAAATTGTCTTGAATCACTATCCAATTCACTGCTTGAGTAAGGAGACCAAGAATAGAGCAAATTCTCATGAGATATCTTGTCAGCTGCCCCAGGACAATCATCATTTTCATTGCCTTGATCACCATCTATAAATTATATTGAATCGCTATCCAATACATTGCCTGAGTAAGAAGACCCAGAACTTGCAAAAATATTAAAGTTCGACAGAAGTAAACACACATGATTTCTTTAAAGATATCACCATTTTTAAATGCTTGGATGTTATTTTCTGGTCACTGTTCAAGTCACATTTACCAATCGATATAAATATCATCACTTTGAGTTTGTTAATAAGGTGAGAAAACTAAACTATTTTTTGTATAGCATAATTTGTTGCGGATGCTGCCAATGTGTGATGTCATATCAATATTATATCTCGTCAGCAGCTCCTGGACAAAGAAATTCCTCCTGAGATATCTTTTCAGCTGGCCGATTCCAAGTGGTTAATTGATCTCTAGCTAGTAAAGTGATTAAGAGCAGATCGAACTTACTATATGTATAATTTGAATATTATGGTTTTGATTGGTGTGGGTTTTGATGTAGTTTAGTTTAGACATTGCAGTACGAATTAGAGTAAATAAGTTTAAGCTGAAAAAAAAAACATGTGAAATTGTAAGATCTTCAATAATATAGTTTTGAACAGTAAGGAAAATTTTTCAATGAATTAACTACTCTAGGTATGCCTGTACACAGTAGTAATAGTCTGTAGTACTAACTCATTAACCATTACCCAAGGCACCTTATTGGTTTCAACTAAGCTTAGCTTAGTCTGGCAGAAGGCCACAATTACGGAGCACCCAGTGGAGACTGAATTAACATAACAGGGTCAAATTTTGTCTGGCACTCAACTTAAAAGGAGAATGACTGACAATAGGTGTTAAGACTCCTTACTCCGAAAACCTTGTCAATCATACGGCCTTTGTTGAAATATCTTATGATAGAACTGAACACAGGGATAAGTGGACTTATGCCTTCCTCAAGGGTATTAGTGCAGAAGAAATATAAGTTACCTCAATTTATCATTTTCCATACTGATCACTATTACATGCCCCTCTCTAAATTTTGGTATAATTTCAGGACTTCATATATATATATATATATATATATATATATATATGTATATATATATATATATATATATATGTCGGACTATGTCTCAGTAAGACCATCCAAGCCCCATACCTGTCCATGTTGAGCATCAGTAGATGATTCCATAGTCATGTTACCTGTACGTTGGACGCTGTGTAATATTTGTGCAGTTTATAAATAAAGAATTGAATGTCTGTTTCCTATCCTGGCATATACAATAAATAATAAAATAGCTATGAATATGCTAAGTAAAAAGAAATTTTAAAAGAGGCCCATGTCCACAGCACAAGGCATTTAGATCAGTAAGTAAAATTTCATGAAAAGCAAAACAGCGGTTTCTAAAATAGGCAGATGCACAGACATGTGAGAAAATGCTTTTTATACATTAGCTCTTGTGTTCATCAGTTTTCTTGTATTTATCTCAATAAATCCCCTTTAAAGGGAGAGCTAAGATAGGGTTGATTATCACTCCCGGAATCACCACCCTCATCTCGTTGCGAGCCCCTTCCTTCCTCCTGACTCCCAAAAGAAGAAAAAAAGAAAACTCTGTTATAAAACCCGAAGGAGATATAAACAAATCAGTGATTTTTATCCGGAAAGAAAAAAAATGAAAAGCACGTTTTGGGTTTTTTCCTGAAAGTGAGAATTTCAAAATTCCTTTTATTTATTTTATTAAAACAAGAATGTGTATTTATGTGTTTCGGTTTATATTGTGTTTGTGGTTATGAATCAGGCTTTATAATGTGGAATATGTGTGCGCGGATATCTCTACATGCATGTTCTAACAGACTGATAAATGTGTGTTCATTCATGTACCTAAGTGTATGAGTCAGGCAAGTGTCCCCTCACCCTTACATTCTGGCAAAACATTTTAAATTTCGGGAAAAATCAAGCCTTTTGTACCCCTAAGAGAAGAGTTCCCATACACCTATGTTCATATCTATGTCAAATGTTGGGATGTTTACATATATATGCATATATGCATATATATATATATATGCATATATATATATATATATATATATATATATATATATATATATATATATATATATATATGTATATATATATATAATAACAACACATATATAATCATAATAAATGGGTATATGTGTGCGTGTCTAGGTGTGTATGTACTAAGCTTTGCCTCATCTGACACAAGGCCATTCTAGAAGGAGGACTCAAGGAGGATAGAACTTATTATACTAGTAAAAGGTGAATTTGTTAACCATCACACTACATTAGATACCTATCTTATAGATATTTACTGAGCTTAGCTTAGCATGGTACAAGGTCACAAGTACGGAGCTCTTAGAGGTAAACTTACTACACGATAGTAATGGTGTACGAGGCTTGCTTGATAATTATTGCTCTATTATTAGTTACTCTGTATGTGTGTGTGTGTGTGTGTGAGAGAGAGAGAGACTTAATTTTTGGATGTGTGTCAGCTGTGAATGGATTTGCAAGGTCTGCCTAGAAAGTAGTTCTATGTATACGAAATGGAAATCTGTCCAGAAAGTATCCAGCCATTTAATATTGACAAAAAAATAGCCTACCTAGGGAAATGGTACCTTAGTCCCCTTCAAGGTTTTCCCTTGGTACCTCACATACTTACCCCAGCATCCCTGCCACTTTTCAAAACAGTTTGATAAAGTCTTTTTATGGGATCACCATCAACTGCCCAGTAGCATTCTACTTAATCTCGTCCAAGGTCTGAAAATCTCTTTGGGAAAAGCCAGAAATTCCAGGGAAGAAGAAATGGGAAGCAAAAGAAAGAAATAAGAAATAGGTGAGAAGAAAGGAAAGAAGGGAGAGATAGAAGAAAGAGAAAGGAGGAGAAGAAAGAAAAAATAGTGAAGGGAGGAAAAAAAAGAAGAAATAGATGAAAGAGAAGGGAGGAAAAGAAAGGAGAAATAGAAGAAACTAAAGGGGGGAAGAAGAGAGGAAGAGGTTTAAGGCAGAAATGAAGGGAAAGGTTTGAAAAAAGAGAATGGGAAGAAAAAGAGGAAATTCTTATAATGAAAGAAAGAAAAATGAAAGAAAGAAAAGGAGGAAAAGAAAGGTTTTTAATAGAACTTCTTGCTCCTGATTCTTATAGACATGAAAAAATTAAAAATACTTCTGATTTGAATAGTCACCAACAATATTTTATTAAAAGTAGACGAACATTAAAAAAACCTTTTCTTGAGTGTAAAAATCTTTCATCTCTCTCTCTCTCAATCAATCAACTTAACCCTCTCTTTATTTTCTTCCAATGTTCTCTCTCTTTCAACTTACTTCTCTTCCAACTTACCTCTCATTTTATATTCTGCCAATTCCTGCTCTCTCTCTCTCTCAACTTATATCTCTCTCTATTTTGTTCTAATTTCTCCTTTCTGCCTCCCTCTTCATTTATTTTAAGCACTAGATAATGAAATACCACAATTTTTATCTTATTAAGTCCATTTTTCTCGGTATTAGTCATTTCTTTTAAAAACAAATCAAACAAAAAAATGAATTAATGAGATTTTCTCCCTAGAATTTAGCATCTTTGCTATTAAGAGATTTGAATTTTTGCAACTCTAAGTCTCTAAAGTAAGATTTGGTTGAAAGCAGAAGACAAGTTAGGTGCAAAAGAAAAATAGATCGGCTTGTTAGAGACCGTCAACCAAAACAGTCAACACTTGTTTCTTCAGTTTTCAAGTTGGTCTTGCTGGTAAATTAAAAAATTTACTCCTTATTAAGTCTGGGAAATTTTTAATTTTTTCTGGAAATACCCTCTCCAAACAGGTTTTTAGTGGGGGTTCAATTTGCAATATATGTTCAT
>OY735222.1:19761189-19768689 GCA_963457665.1 Thysanoteuthis rhombus
GATTTCGTCCTTGCATTTTTGTCCTGGGGGATTTAGTCCAGTGTTTTTTCTTTCAAATCCTATGATCAGTACTGTAAATAGATTTATTTAGGCTATTCTCCTTATCTTGATTATTGATATGTTCATGTTTATATATATACATATATACATATGTATATATATATATATATATATATATATATACATTTAAAGTAAAAGATGAAAGCAATCCAAGTATAACAGATTTTCCACTTTTTGGAGATCAAATAAATAGCTACGACCTATCGGAGAAAGGGACCAATTTATAGTAAATAATGAAATATTTGACTAAACTATGTTGTTGCTGGTGGTGGTGGTGGTGGTGGCAACGGTAGTAATATAAGTTATAATTCCTCATAAGTTCTTATCGCTATTATTGGTGAAAGAAGGAAATGCTACTATGGTATTTGTAATCGACTAAGTATAGCACACAGTATCTTCAAAGCTTTTAGTAATAGTCAAAGGAATAGTTGTTTTAGGTGTAGTAGCAACCGTAATAGTGACATGACATCCCCTTCCCTCGTGTCTCTCCTTGGGGTCTGTTATCATCATCATCATCATCATCATCATTATTATTCTTTCCTTCATAATTTCATCTTCCCCCCTCTCTCTCTCTCTCTCTCTCTCTGTCTCACTCTCTCATAAGTACGGTGATGAATCAATAAGTCCATTGCCTGACACTTGGTTTGTAGTTGAATTTTGAACTGAAATTTTTACTGTATAATGTTTAAGACATGCGATTAATATTTACCACTGAATCAAGTGAATTAACAAAGGAGGAGATTATGTTTGGAAATAAATGGTTGTGTAAAATAATTGCTGATTTCTGTTATTATGCTGTCGACTTATTGATGTAAATAAATATAATGTGGTCTACATGCTAATTTCTTTTACTTATTTATAATCTGATATATTCTAAGAAAATATTCTCAGATGTATTACCTAATATATACATATAAGCATATATATCTAAAAATACATATATATGTATTTATACACACATACACACGTTTGTGTGTGTGTGTGTGTTGATTTATTTGTTTTCATATAATCCATCAGCTAACTTAAATGGCAATGGACAGGTCATGTGGCAGGGGTACCAAACGACTGCTAGACATTGCAACTCACAACATGGTTTAAAACTGGGGTCTGGATGCCCTTTAGGGGTCTGACAAAATAATGCTTCAGGGTCTGTGGCAGTGTTCCCTCTAAACATGACATTGCAAATCGTCTGTCAGAGAAACATCATCCATCCATTGTACAGCTACCGAAAAACATAATTATTGTACTTGGTCTTATGCTACATATTCAAAAAAACCATGAACCATTTAGAATTAAAGATTTTTAAAGGTCAATTGTTCATTATCTTAGTTCGTTGAAGACTAAATGCAAAAAATAGGAGTCCGTTTGAATATCTCCTATATAGAAGGGGTCATTGAGTTTCCAAAGTTTCCAAAACCACTGGTCTATAAACGAAAGATATTTCTGGAACATAGTTTTAATAGATTTTGCATTTTGAGTGATATATCAAAATGTGACCACTTTTTATATACTGCATTCCGTTCATATCTAAGTAAGTTTTTTTCCCCCCAATAGCAAGATTGATCTTCCAGGTAGGCAGGTTCTACCCTCTTGAAAGATTAATACAACGAATTCTCTTTTTTTCTCTACGTGGACTCGTCTACCTATCTCCCGCTCGTATATTATCAACTCACGAGATAGGTGTGTTCCTACCTATAACCAGCTATCATAGCTCATTGGAGTGTGTTAGGCATACACACACACACACACACACACACAACCACTCACGCACACCAATGGCCTCCATATAAAGGTCTGTGCAATTACTGACCACGTGTGTGAAATCGCTTGTGTCCGGCTGATCAGAAAAAATTGTCTTTTCTTTTTTCTTTTTTTTTTTTGTACACAAGCTTCGTTTTTTTTTGTTTTTTTTTTTCCCTAACTTTTGATTCCTGAAACACTTGATGGGTTTTTTTTTCTTTAACTCTTTCTCCTTTTTTCTTCTTCTCCCCCCTCCGTTACATCTCTTTTTCTTCTCTCTTTTTCACCCCACCCCTTTCTTTTACTGACTGACAATTGCTCTCTTAGAATTCAGTATTGTTTGTGCAATTTTCGTATAAAAATTATTGGGTCAGCAAAACATTTTTTACTCTTTTGGGGGGGGGGAGAAAGAAAAGAGGAATCTTAGTTAGATAAGTGAGGGAAAAGAAAAACAGAAAGAAAGAAATGGGGAAAAAAGAGAGAAAAAGAGAAAGACAAGCCTGGCAGCTGCAGGGTCAAACTCCACTTCTATTTCGACACAAGTTGATAACTGCAATTTTAGTATTGTATACACAATAAACCCTCGTTATGACGAACTAATTAGTAGAAGGGACTTGTTATTGAAGATGAAAGTTCCTTATATCTGATGGTTGTCTCTAGTTCGGTAGATGAGACGTAAGTTCGGTAGTTTGCCGTATTTATCGAACATCGTTCGGTAAATACAAACGCAATTCGGTTGTAATAAGAAAGTTCGTAGCCGCATTTTAGTTTCATGGTCCAGCTTTTAGTGGCATTTACGTCAAGATCAAAGAGAAATATTTTCCCGTTTTCAATTTTAAACGTTATCAGGGATGTATTTCAATTTTTTTTTCATAAATCTTAATTCGAATTAATTTGATTTTTTTTCTTTCAACAGACCAAAAGCAAGTTGTATAACAGTTGTATTTTGATGGTTTTCTTGAATTTTATAAAATGATTCCAATTTACTTACAAAACACGTACTAATTTAATCACAAAAATCTCAAACAAGCAATAAATAATTCAAATTCAAAATTTGATAATAATAAACTTGTTAAGAATGATTTATAAAGAGTAATGAAGAGTTATGATAAATTTCAATGACTTAGTGAAATCATATTGATTGACTTTTTCAACGTGCAGTGAACAATTAAATTCGAAACGGGAATGGTAAGTCACACGGTTTTCAGTAAGGACATCAAATAAGATTCATTACAACTTTTGTTTTTGTTAGTTAAAAAAATGAAATCTTGATTCAAAGGCCGTAAATGGCTGAACCACGAAACTTGGATGATGTTGAATTCGTTATGGTCTATGAATTTGCTGCTTTTATCAAACTTCTTTCGGTAAATAAAAAAAAAAGGTTGATGTGTTCGTTAAAGCCGAAATCTGTTATATTGAGTAATTACTATATAATAAATGTAACACACACACACACACACACATATATACATATATATATATATATATATATATATATATATATATATATATATATATATATATATATGTGTGATGTGTGTGTGTATGTGTGAAAATGTATTTATTTGAATGAGACAAACTCGTGCATATCTTATATTTTTTTTCAAAATTATTATTGTCATTGTTTACGACTTGTCAATTCAGTAAAACAGTTAGCAATTGGATGTGAGTTCAAATCTCAGTAGGAGAACATGGGTTTTTACATATTAGTGCACCCCCACCCCATTTTGGTGAGGAGTGTTCTTGGTAGGGAAACGAAGTCAACTCCAGGTTTTGTACTGGCAATACAAAAAAAGGAATCGTAGATAACGAGAGAGAGAGAGAGAAAGAGAGAGAGAGAGAGAGAGAGAAATAAAGATGTAAAACGAAAGAGAGAAAGAAGGACATTTAAATGAAAGAGGAGGAGAAACGAAAGAAAGAAAAACAAGGGAGTTCCATCAACAGAATTCGTTGATTTGGAAGAAAGAAAAACGAAATGAATGAATGGAATAGAAAAAGAAAAAATCAACGGGAGAGGAGGGCGAGAAGAATTATTAGTAAAAGCTCTGTAGTAACGATGCCTACTACTATTACAAATGAAGTACAAAATACGAACGGATCTCAGCAATCAACCCGATGTCACCTTCCCTCTTCCCCGGTGCCAGCGCACATACCTTACATATCTAAGATTTTACAAGTACATAAACTGACTGAGGGAGATGACTGATGAAAATAATCATCGTATCAGTATTCACCAACGAATCCTCATTTTAATAGATTTGGCTAAAAAATTGTGGAAGACGAATAAAAAGTCAGTAAAACCTCTAGTGACACCTGCCCGCGTTAGAACCGAAATGAACTAATAATGTACGAGACCAAATAGTTGGTTAGAAAGATCGTTTTGCGCCAGACTCCCAAGTTCTACCTGCTTGCCTTGAGAATCAGCATTCATAGTTTTTACATGAGCTCGGACATCGATCACTGGTTTACTTGTGGGGAATACACAACTCCCTCAGCTGCCACGTAAACCACACATGTGCGCGAGTGTGTATGCGTGTGTGTGCATACCGAATATATACACATATATATTTGCATCTTACGTCTGTAGATGTGTAAGGTGTGCACACACACAAACATGCATATATGCATACGGTCTACGTATGGTTTTTTCTTTAAAGAATATGCATTTTTTTTCTTGGGTAGCAAAATGAATTTCGAAGAAAAATATTTAGGATTCGATTTATACACAAGTAATCGAAAAGTCGTAATCTATGCCCAGTGGAAAGGGTGATAAACAACTTTTTTAGCCTTACATATGGAAGAATATACCCGAGTTTTAAAAAAAACAACAACAAAAAAAAATGTTGTGTTAAATTCAATTATCCCATATGAATAAATCCTTGAACGGAAGTATACAATATTTTTACTAAAATATACTGCGTCCCGCTTTTGGTAATTGACGCTTCAGGCCCCCACGGGGCATCCCCCACTCTCATCGATCAGGTCTTCTCATCGAGGGTAGGGTGCTTTGAAAGTTGGAACCCTATTGTCAATAAATGATAATGGTGCAGTACAATCGTTTTATGTAACCCCAACTTAATCTTCCCGTATGAGAAGACTGTATTATTATTCGCCAGTGCTCAGTCCATCATGCAGATGTCACGTATTACTGTCAACGTCAAGTGCACCATCTGACATCTGGATCATGCAGGGTAATCGTGCTTGTTTGCACTACAAATGGCGGGTGGAATGCCTATCGCCTCTAAAATATATTCCCAATAGACTGTTTAGCCTTCCCCCCGCACCATGATTGGTCATCCTGTTTTCATCCAGTTTGATTTTATGACACGAGCATCACGTATGTATAATACTGTGTAAGTTCATGATAAAAAGTGAATCCTAGCCTTTAACATACGTAAACATTTTCTGGGATCCCAGCAAATGCCAGGTCCCTATTTGCACCCACTCTGAGCCCGAAAACGATAAAAACCCCAGAACACCCTCCCCAAAGGCCCTGTAACCGAGTCTCAGTTTTATAGAACATAAGTGATCTGTAATGAGAGTTTACGTTAATGTTTTATGTATGTATATGCATATATACGTGTTATATACCATAGACTATGGACTATATTCAATGTATATTAATAACTAATGATAAATTAATTTAAAAAAATCAAAGGTTGACACACGGGAATGACTTATACTAGTGGTTTCAAAACTGGGGTCTGTGGATCTCTGGGGGTCTGACAAATAATGCCCAGGGGGTCCACAGCGGTCTAAAACTGACATAGCAAATTTCGTGACTCGTTTATTATTGTAGTTCATTGAATAACTAAATCGATGTTCACTGGAATATTTCCTTTACAGAAGGGATCCTTGAGTTTGTAAAGTTTCGGAATCACTGACTTGTACACTAATATATATAGTAATTGGCTCGTTTTGGTATCTTGATAAAACGATGATTAATGTAATTTGAATGCTCAGGTGAGTGTCACTTATTATCAGTGTCAGCGCTTCTATATTATTTTTATGTAACAATTTTGAAAAAGTATAGGACCGAAGTGTACTTCTTCCGATGTACTCGTACCTCACAAAGCTAGGTTGCGCTTTGCATCCAAAGACAAAATCTTACAGCTTTTATATATCGGAATACGTGTGTGTGCAGAGAGAGAGAGAGAGAGAGAGAGAGAGAGAGAGAGAGAGAGAGAGAGAGAGAGAGAGAGAGATTAAAGGCGTGAAAATGAAAGAAACAAAACGCTTGCAATAAAGCAAGTGCCTTGCTTCTTAAAAGCCCCAAAAGAGCCATTGCCTTTCCTGACCCATGGGCAAATGTGGTTTTAAACAGTGGAAAATCAATTGAGAAACTTTGGTGGGTCTCGAAAACTGGTGTTTTGCGATGCCATCAGAGGTCACACTCGTTCATATCGCATCAAACTGCATAAATAGATGGTATAGACCTAAGATCATTGGGTATATACATTATTTTACATCTACATCAAACGATAGAAGTACACAAATCATTTGTTATACGAGCGGGTGCTCTATATTTGATGTAAATTCAAATTTAGTTTCACTTTCACTTTCACTTTAGGCGTATTCATTGGCAGACCACCGCAGAAAACACGTGTGTGTGTGTGTGTGTGTGTGTGTGTGTGTGTGTGTGTGTGTACTCACTACTTGTGTTTGTATCTATGTATATGTTTGGTGTTGTAATTGCGTGTGTGTATCGGGTATGATGAGCACGTGTTTGTTTCTTTGATGTTCATACGAACAATGCATTGACGCTACCGTGTGCATTTCCGTATGTGTGTGTGTGCTTATGTCGCGATCCTTTGGTAATAGGCGGATAAGGGGCTGCGCACATTCATGCGTGTCTCTTATCAAAATCTTTCAACGTAAAACATAATAAATTCGTCTGAGCTCTTTCGTTGTTGAGAAGAATGGCTTATTAATCTGTAAATGTTACGTCAAATCAGCGGAGTTGCCTATTTCGCGAAGTTTTGTTGTTTTTTTTTTTCTTCTTTGCAATAAATACGTAGTTTTAATTTGATCAAAAGTTTATCTAACCAATCGGAAAAAAGGATAAAAACAACTATTTTCTCACGATCAAAAGTCTATGTAATCAAAGTGAAATCAAACTTTTTTTACTTGGCAAAAATTAAGTAATCTTCGCCAAATGGGCAATTTTGCCGATCTGGCGTAATTCATACAGGGCGTGAAAAAAAAACGAGTTGGAGGATTTGGTGAGCCTTTCTTGAAATTGCCCACTATCCGACCCCCCCCTTTCTGACTCTCTCCTTTTATCGAGAAGCTCAGATAGAACGAAACATTTGTAAATAAAGCGAGCGTCACTTTTTGCCCAAGTAAAATGATAAAAAGAAAAACATCAATAAAAAACAAATCAGGTAATGACAATTTTCAAAAAACTTTGACAAGAATTGAAATAAGGGATAAAGTGTTGTTTCGTCTTTATTCATTCAGTGTGCTTCTGTGGGCACATCAGTCAAAGAATTTTTGCTGATAGGGTTCGTTACCAGTTCAGAAGTCTGAAAGTCGGGAGGATCACTTTAACATATTTATCCCTCCCTGAGTGGCCATTAGAACATCGTTCCCCCACGAAGTTTTGTCAGTTGAACACTCCCTTCTATTAAGTTTTGTCGATTGAACATCGTCTCCCCTGAAGCAATCTAACGGGGAGGATGTTTAAGTGATCGGCAGTTC
>OY735222.1:19778689-19816189 GCA_963457665.1 Thysanoteuthis rhombus
TCAAATGATTTTAGATTCAAAATCGCCCCCCCCCCTAACGGAGCCCTCTCCCAAACCTTATGAAAAATAGTATGCTGACTGCATTTCTACAAACTTTTCACAATGTCTGTGCACCCCCAGGTTGACGGGGGTGGTGGTGCTCAAACAGCCAAGTCCCCCGGACACTCAAATCTCCAGCTATGACCCTAAATGAATATCGCCTCTCTTCTAAGAAAAAAATACGATTTGGCTTACAAGGCGTGTGAAGATTTTCCGAAAATCTAAATCATGTTTCTGAGTCTCAAAGGTTGAAACCAACATCGATCTTTTCCCACCAAATGCGCATATACACTATTGGCCTATATGACATGTCTTTACACCTTCCTTTTGTCAATAAAAAAAAATAACACAGAACATACATCATTCTTTAGTATACCGCCTACATTTATTTCCTTGGTTTTAAAACAAATTTTCCATTCAATTTTGGGGGTATGTTGTTTTTTTTACACCTGAAGAAGTTCGTAGAATGAATCAACCAAAACGTTTTTCTGACAATATACACGACAAGAAGGAGTTCAGACCTACGAAAAATTCATTGAATGTTTATAGTTATCTATTTACTTGTTCCTGGCCGTTATAAGATTGATGGATAGCTATTTGAATTTCTATGAGATGATATTTTTTAGAGGAAATTCGTTCAGGTGGAAAACTATTGCTTCAAAATGTGGGTTACAGGGTAGGAGATACTTTTATCAGCGAAATTGTTACTTTTGAGTGGAAGAGTCCATTGATAAAAACAGAAAAAGTTACGCTATTCATTACATAGATAGATTTATCATTTCTGTAAGTGTTGTCTTTTCCCGATATTTTCTTTTTTGTTTTTAAGACAGAGTTGCTAGGGTTGATTTTAAATAATCTTTATATCGGAAATGTCTTTGAGAAAATTGCCACTTGACATAAATGATGAATTTTAAATGCACTTATAAATTATTTTTAGTAAAAAATCATGTTTTTGACTTAAAAATTACAATTCGTCACTCAATCTTTTACACAAAAAAACTTTCCCTTTTATATTAACCGTAGTATAAGAAAGTGCTCAACAGTACAGCTTTTTTTTTTTGGTGATTAAAATTACTGATAAGTTTTTTTGTTCTTGGCATAATAATGGGCCTTCGACCGGATTTGAAACCGATTTTCTATCTTGAAGAGTATGTTAACACACGTGTTTGAACGGGTAAGATTTTCAAGACACATGCAATGTCCATTGTTGTCATAAGGAATTAATATTGACAGATTCGTACTGTAGCGCTGAGACATCGAATTTCTGACTTCGTTTCCCTTTGAAATGAAGACGTTGGGTGCCGATGCCTCTGTGTACACTGTGGTGATGATGGTGTGTGTATTGGTGTGTTGTATGTGTGTGGTGTTAATGCCATGTGTGTGAGCGTGTGTATTGGTGTGTCATTTAAATGTATTCATAAATCACACGTTCACGCGTGATTTTCACCAATGTGACGAACGCGAACGCACATCATTATAAAACTATCTACCTTTTCCTGAATAATTGAATTAATGCATGAACACAGATATGTGTCGTTGATTGATAAAATAATTTGGAATACACCGTTGTGTACGTATCTGATGACACAGCACACAAGTACACACATGAGTAAGAGACAATATACGACGATAACTACATGGCACACACAAACACACACACTCACTTACACACACACACACGTGCGCGGGCACTGAGGAAAACTTTTTTTTTATACTCAAAATAATGCGTAATTGAGATATCTCGTTGTTAAACGTCCAAAATTATTACGGTTATTGTGAGGGTATTGGGTCTGTTGCTAAAAAATACTACGAAGAACAGAACAACAAAACAATTTTAGTCATTTTTTTCGACGCTATAAACATTTCAACTTTTATTTACGCATTTTTACTGTTTCGAAAGGGAACATACCAGCTTTCAAAAGTACGCCTATAGTTAAAAAAAATAGCTCTCCACTCATGGATGTTAGTATACTTTGTTTAATTGGATTTGATATCTCTTCTCAAGGCTTTGCTCGATTTTGTTGTAAATGACCAATCGGTACCTCATCATCAACCGTGATAATTTAGACCGCTGGACTATGAGATATATCATAATTTCGCACAACTGTTCGTTTCTCTTAAAAAGCATACACTCACACACACGATGTATTTTTCGCCTTAATTTCAGCGTGGTTTCTCAGCCCGCTTGGCTATTGAATACAAAATACAAGGAGTGTACTGTAAATAATAGCCTTATGCAGGATTTGTTGTTGAGGAAACAATTTAAACGCACCTACACAGCTGTGAAGTGAAAGCTGTGTACAATGTGAATACAGGTTTTCCCTCGCAGTTTAAAAGTAAAGCGTTCCTATTTTTAAAAAAAACTAGATTAATTACCAATTTTATATAGGGATTTTTTGAGTGTTTACTCCGGACTATAAAAATAACCTACCCAATCATACCAAAATAACACATTAGATCTAGAAAAACACGAGAGGAAGAGGGTGCGCGCTATCTTTATAAGACGGATTATTGCAAAACAAGCGACGCTGCTGAATGTAATTTTCGCATTTCGCCTTTTTTTTTTCGTCCAATTTCAAAACGAAAAAAAAATCATTAAATAAAAATTGAAACGTAAAAAAAAATGAGGGATACCTGTACATGTATAAGAGTTTGTTTGTTGTTGTTTTTTTAAAACTTTTTATGTAAACATTAAACAAACAATAACATCTACACGTGGTCCTAGCTAGAATTTCGGGCTCAGGCTGGGATATTTTTTTTTTTTTTTTTGCCCCACGGTGCGAAATTTGTTGACAAATATACTTTGCCCATCCCTCTCTGTCAACCACAAACTCCTCCCCTCATTTCGGAGTTTCATCACCCTCATCCCCAATCTTTTACTCACCACCACCACCACCACCACCAGCACAAACAGACGCTTTGTGGGACGTGGCCTTTGACGTAAAAGAGGTGTGTTTTTAAACAGGCCATACTGGTATATTAAACATGGTTGGTGTGAGTTTGAAGCTTGTGTGTGGCCATAGAGTCATTTTAACCACCTACCCACGAGGGCGGAATGTGGCACGAAGTCGGTTTAACGTGGGGGCCCCCGACACGCGTCAGCCTGGATGGTAATTTCGGTCTTGATATTTTTTTTTTTTTTTGGACTGGTTATTTATGGGAAAGTTAACATTTTAGCCTATGAGCGGGTATGCAGTTTTGGACTACTCGCTTCATTACACAAGCAATGCCGTGTGAATTTACTTGTAGAATCCTCAGTTACTAGAAGTGTGTGTGTGTTCGTATGTACAATAATGTTTTCAGCTTTTAAAGGTCAAAATGCCCTCTGTTCTAAAGGTGTTACAACCTAATCAAATTTTCCTGGATGATTGTATTACATCAGATCCAATTTTAACATTACTGGGGAAACTGCAGAGTAATGTTTGAAATTGCTTTCACTATTTACCTACTTATACTTATTCATAGAATTTATTCATCTTCATAACTACCTCTAATAGACCAAGCTGATACCTACCTATCTATCTATCTATCTATCTATCTATCCATACATAAATAAATTTTTCACCACCCCAGTCTCAACGTACATATCTATCTCTCTGTCCCAATCATACGTATCAGCATGTACAGGGGCGGATCCAGGTTTTTGAAGGGAGGGTGGGGTGGATTTGTTATTTACTCCATCAGTCTTATTGATTAGACAATTGATGTAATAAATTTGTGTTTTTAAGGTTGATTTATGATTACTCGGGATAATTTGGGTTTTTTTATTTGAAAAATTTCTTTACCTAGATATTTTTGAAAAAAATTGTAACTGCACTTTGTCAGGGGGGGGGGGGAGGTCATACCCCCCTGCATACCCCCTTTAGCAATGTGATTGTAATTGTAATTGTGTTGGTTTGACTAAACCAATCAGAACATTAGCTGAATTCTGATCTGAAATTTTCACTCAAAATCTTCAAACAATGTGATTAATAGTGCCCACCGCATTAATTTTCTCTTGGCAAAAAAGGAGATTATGTTGAAAAAAATTAAAATTTCTGGTGTAAGATTAATGTTTTTTTTTCGTCATTGACTTATTGATATACCTACGTACATAGCAAAATAATGATATAATAAAAAAAAAAAAAGCACAATAAATTAAGACCCTGATTCCGGCTGCCTCGAAGTGTCAAGAAAAAATAGGGGAGTCTCATTTGGGAGAAACTATTCCCCACCTGGCCCTAATAGTGCCTCTCAATATGTCTGATTTATTTCCTATGAAGCACCCATCTCCTTACTTCTGTAATTCAAGACTCTTTAGAATTGGTTGATGCTGTTTCCCTTTTTGGCATTTACGTGCATGTGTACATCGGTACACATATGTGTGGATTTGTGTGCATGTGCATACATATGTGTGTGTGTGAGTAGTGTTGATTTCAGCCCGTAATTTGCCTAACGTAACTTTGAAAAATAAATTCTCATTCAATGTTACCATTAAACAGTGTTCTCCTTACCATAAACATATGTCTGTAGGATCAAAATTTATATATACATACATATATATATATATATGTGTGTGTCTAGATAGATGGATACATAGATATGATAGTCTTAAGCTGTTCAAATTTCTTAGATGAAGCATTGTTATTGTTAAAAATTAAACATTATTATCATTATTCTAAATAATGATATGTTTTATACATGTCAGTGTATTAGTGTTTATTTCTTTCTATCTGTAGATTATCTAGCTGAACCAGCGGAAAAATATATACAGTCTAGAAAGTTTTACAGCTTTAAACTCTAAAGATGTAAAAGTTTTTTTCAATTTATGTCATTTCAGTGAATTATTTCATACATATATACATATAACTAAGAAATAGATATACATAATCCGACAGAAATAATTATAAATGCGTTATATTACTCTGGAACTCTATTTGAAATGATCTCTGATTATTACCCAGTGAATGTATCATTTGGCCGAGACAGTATAAATAGAAGAAACAATTTAAGAAAATGGAGCTGATGCAGGAATCGAACCAGCAACTGATAGGTATCCACTTTAAAATAGCCTTGAGCTAAACAACCAGCCGCAGGTAATGCAAAGGCCCAAATAACTCTTTTATCTCCGAATTCTCATTCTGTTCATTCACTGTCCATATCTGCCCTATTGTTTCTCAATACAGACAATTATATTAGTAAGAAATGGATATATAATCCATCAGTATCAATTATAGATGCATATATATATATATATATATATATATATATATATATATATATATATATATATTAATCACTGCTACCAACAACAGAGCAATTTGAATATTTACAGGTATCTATGTATCCAGACTTCATCCAGCCATAACACACACACTCCCCTCTGAGTAGGAAAAACTTTTTTTTTTTAATTACCCCTCAATTGGGTTTTTAGTGTGTGTGTGTGTGGGGGGGGGGTGATATGCAGAATTTTCTGAATTGACCCCTTAGTATGTGTCCCAGTTGCAGCCACGCTTATTTTAAAAGAATTAAAATGTGATCACTGATCACTGCCCAACAAAATGCAACAGGATCAACTAATTCATTGATCACCCCTTTTCTCCAATTTTTTGATTGCATGTTGCTTAAAGACATTGGTCATGTGACAATTTCTATTGACAAACCAGACCATTTCATTTTTTCATGAATTTATGGTTCTAACCATACTGCTAGCATCTTCATCAGAGTAATTTAATTTTACTACCACAACTGCTTGATTTATGAGGTAAAAAGGAGCATATATGGGGTGTGGTGATTCATAATTTCCCTTGGAATACTAGTTTCATATAATTTATATAGTTACAATGGTTGATAATTATCAGCCAATTAGCACTTGCAAAGTGTTAGAAGTACAGATAATCTAGTTTCACTTTCACTTTCCATACACATTTTTCAATAAATCAAACACTTTTGCTTATTATACTAACACATAAATATGCAGATGGTTTTTTAAAACTCGCTGTAAAGAGACTAATAATTACCTTTCAACTGATACTCAGTATTTTGGGCTGTTTAAGATCAAAAGAATTAAAAGAGATTCATTTTCCTTAAATTCTGATGAAACAGAAGGTTTTTGTAATGTAACATGTTGACATAAGACATTACAATCTCTTGTGTTTTCCCTCTTTTTTGAGTAGCTGTTATTGACTTACAATAAGATTTTGTCCTTGGTATCCTATTAATCATAATTATCAGAATACTCTCTCTAATTGTCATCAGTTTGATAGGCTACGTTAAATTTTCAGTAGGTTGCAAACTTATTGAGGTACCTACAGATATATTCAGTGTTGGAAATAGGGGAATATTCGGGGGTATGGCACATACCTATTCCTCATTTTCCATTTTTTTTTCTCAATGTTCGAAGTAGATTGAGTTCCCCAAATCAATTTCCATTGCCATATATATATATATATATATATATATATATATATATATATATATAAAAGCATGGAATTCGGACTGAAATTGGGATCTTGTCTCATCTGAAGGTCACCTCATTTGCCAAAATATACGGTATATAAACACACACATAATATAGAACTTTACACTTGATAAAACTATTTCTACTTTAGAAACATACATTAATCAAAGTGAAAATGTCTCTATGATATTTACCAAATATTTTAAATGTGATTCAATTGAATAGATATTTAAAATAAATTCCAATACCAACTGCACTATGTATAAAAGCACTTACCATGAGGAATAAAAAGAAAAATGTATATTTTTTCACTATATATTTCATTTACAATGATATTTTTAAATGATTATACAAGTGAGACATATATATATATATATATATATATATATATATGTATATATATATACTAAAGGTAAATAATTAAGTAAGTTTTCCAAAAAGGATTAATCAAATGACATTTTTATTAGACAAATTCTATGAATATATCATTAGTTCTTGAAATGCAGAAAAAAGTATATCATTTGATGTATATATATATATATATATATATACACACATATATATATATATATATATACACACACACATATATATATATATATAACTATACACACATATATATATATATATATAATATATATAATAATATATATATATATATATATATATATATATATATATATATATATATTGTTATATGTACATATATAATGAAGTAAATAAATTAACATAATGTTTAATGTTGAATGCATCGAGCACTTTATGAAATAAACCCATCACACATCAGATAATGTATCATATTATGTTACATCATATCATATTATATAGTATTCCTGATTTGCATTGTGTAGATATATATATATATATATATATACATACATAAATGCAATAAAGTATGAATCAAATTTATTTTGGAAATATATCCCATGTTTTTATTTATATACATACATATATATATATATATTTATATATGTATGTGTATATATATATATATATATAAACACACACACACACACACAAACATATATATATGTGTGAGATCTCTGATGAATGCCTAAACCTGATTTAGAGTTATGTCTGGTTTTAGCTGTTGCTGTCAAAGTTCAAATCCAAGTAATAGACAAAATTTTTAAAACACATACTTCATAACAAGCTTACTGAAATATTATGCCAGACAATAATTTAAATGAAACATTGTATAACTGGATCTTGGAGAGCAAAGTAAGGAATTATATATGTCTGTTACACCAAAGTGGCAAAATTTACTTGGGTTTTGTAGAAAAAAAATTTGATTAAATCTTGATCACTTCAACTTCTGATCCTAAAAAATAGTTGTTTTTATCCTTGTTTTGATTGGACAAACCTTTGATCAAATTGAAACTGAATATTCATTTATTTTCTGTGAAATAAATGATATATTTATACATACACACACACATACGCATATATATATATATATATATATATATATATATATATATATATATATATATATATATATACACACACACACACACACACACACATGTATGTATAAAATAAACCTTTTATCAGATTAAAACTAAATATTCATCTATTTTTTGTGAAAAAAAATTTGAAATTTTGCCAAATTAGATAATTTCATAGATTTGGCACAATATATATATTAGTGTGTGTGAAATAAAAATGTGTATCCGCAGAAATAAACATTATTTTCCTTTGTAGAAAAACAGATCTTATTATTTCATTATCAATAATGAAGTGATAAGAAATAAATCCCTTAAATGCATTCAATATATATCAATTATGCCATAAGAACAAAATTTAAGTTACTTTTTTATTAGAGTTTATCATCCATGTATTTAATTTTCTAACCACATTTTCCAATGTACTGTTGATAGAAATGTAATGTAGATATGAGATTAATACATTATATAAAGGTGATTTCTTGTTTTCACTATGGAAAGCAAGGATAAAGCAGGTCTGATTAGTCACTCAGTAGTAACCACCAATGTATTTTGGCAGCATGTCATGTTGGGGGTGATCAATTAAAAAATTGGAAAAAGGGCTGATTAATCATTAGTTACTACCCTTGCTATTGACCCTCTTGTTGGATCACTATGAATTCAAAATTTTCTAAAAACAAGCATGAACGTTGATGCAAAGTAAGAGACCAATTTAGCATAAATTTATATCGAAAAATGAACCCCCTCAACTAAAAAATTATCTAGGGGAGGGAATCTACCCCCCCCCAACCCAACTTTTTTTTGAAGGTATAATAAGGAGTAAATGTTTAAATTTTCAACTCTCTATCTCCATTGGTATGGCCTGTATGTGCAAGGCATTAGTAGATAGCTATTTAGGTAGTTGGTCAGATAGCTAGCCAACCACACCCACTTGAAAACTGGAGAAACTCATGTCGACAGTTATGGTTGACAGTTTCTAATTATACAGAGGAAATTTCAACTTTCATTCTAAGAAAATGATAACAGTAGAATTATAAACTAAATAAGTAAGGGACACAATTAATACGTTGTTACTTTATCAAATTAAAACTGTTTTCAACTCCAGTTAAAATAGAATTTTAGGAGAGAAACACCGCAGATGTAGATACAAATGAAGCGTTGTCAATCAGACAATTTTAAAACATGAAGGATGAAAATAAATCCCCCAAAAACCTGCATGTAGATAAAGGTGTCCACAACTACTTAATATCTGGTAGAGGTACGTGTAAGAATGTATCCGGAATATAAATTAACAGCCACCCTGTTACCAGCTAAGAATAACTCAACCCATTTTTCATGTGGGTACATTGAGTTGGTGTTGCATAAAACAATTGTGCAGCACCATTATTCTTCATTGACTATGACGTTCTAACTTTCAAACCTTCTCACCCTAGGTGAGAAGTCCTGATCAGAGTGGTACCCCATTTGCCCCTCTCCCCCATGCCCAGCAGATGCGCATACTTGTTTAATTACCTCGTATCACCCACAGATTATTAATTGAACTTTGAGCACCTATCAGAATGATCATCAGAGTTACCTTGATCTCTAAATGCATCATCTGATTATATAAATGTTTGTGTATGTATATTGCTGAGCTCAGCACAATATTTGTACACTTGGTAGAAATAGGCATGTATTGTCGAAGGAGTGACACCACTTTGGGTGCTGGTTGCCTCTGTGTCTATTTCACATATTGCGAAACCATGAAGAACTAGACGAAACAGAGAAACCTGTGAATGTGGAGCCCTGGCTGGAATGGCTTATGCCATAGTCAGCGTAAGGTCACTACTTTACTTGTCACTTTTAGAAATACACTAACTCAATTTACTCAACATTCAGGGAATTTGAAGATGCAAATTGACTGTAGACCGAGCTTTTGCATGGTCTATACAACACTATATTAGTTATGTTAAGGTGACCACTCGGTAACCAGTTGCGATTTTTAACTATTTTCTTATGGTCGAAATCCCTGATTTTTCAGGTAGCACAATGGTATGGAATAATGATTTGCAAGCGGATCTAATTGACAAACATTGCAGTGTAATGAGTTCAATCTTCTTTGGGCACCCAATACTTGTGGCCTTGGGCCAATCCTAAGCGATCCTTAGTAAAAAATTATATATGAATATATATGTATACATATATATATATGTATCATACCGAATTGGCAAAATTACCAATTTGACAAAATTTTTCTTAAGGAGTTTTAATTTAATAAAAAGTTTATTTATTTAAAACAGATATGAAACAATTATCTTTTTATGATCAAAATTTTATGCAAATTTTATTTTAAAAAATCATAACACACACACACATATATATATATATATATATACATATAATCATTGTGTCATCCACAGACAGCTGTTTCGATGTATTACATCTCTTCAGTGTGGCTATAGACTTTCCATTATCCCATCCAGTACCGCGAGGCAGGATTGAAACCTTTATTTCAGAGCTGGAGGCCGATATCTTACCTCTGGACACGGAACTGGACAGGTGAATAAGGCTGAATTTAAGCGATATATCCATTTGCACAGAAGGACTGGCTACACAAACACATTTATGTTTCTGTCCTGTTTGGGCCTCTGTGTATTGTTTATATATACTTATATATGTATATATACAGCTAGAAAAAGAGAGATGGTTACATGCTCATATGCAATGTTGGATCAATTTGTCTGTCACTTGACTCAGCTGTGAGAAAATTTTTACCTGAGATTTTCATTGTATGATGTTTCGATCAATGTTATTAATGGAGAAGTGCATTGACAAGGAAAGAGATTATGTTGGAAAATAGAAATTAGTAAAATAAGTACTTTTTTTCATTGTCAGGTTACAGACTTATTGATGCCGTGTATTTGTAACAATATTGTTCAGCAGCCGTCTCTACCATCGAGCCTCTTCCCCAACTAGAACTGGACTGTGCACTTGGTGCCTCCTCAAGTACTTGCTGCCCCATGGGGGGCCAGTTGAAAGCATGCTCTCCTAGGGGCTGCCATATTTGTAATTGAGTAGTTGCAATCATGTATATATGCATGTATGTATATGTTTGCATGTATGTATATATATATATATATTTGTATATATATATATATATATATTCAAATATATGTACATATGTATGCATACATATATGTTCTCTCTCTTTCTGTATATATCTATATATGATTCTATATCTCTCACTCTCTCTCTCTATATATATACATACATACATATATATTTATATATATATATATATATATATATATATAAAGACATTGGTTATAGTATAAGACAGTTGATTCAAATGCGAGAAGTGCTCTGATGCATATATCAAGATCGGTGAGGAGAGAGAGAGAGTATGCCCACATATGCCTATTGGCCTATATTCAGTCCACCCGCCATAAAAATATACTTATGATAGAAAGCAGATCAAATTACATACAAACACCCTTAAGTTGATAAGGAACACACTTCCAGTTTTTTTTTTTTACGAGTAAATTTGCATTTCTTTCATTTACTCCAATTAGACCAAAATCGGTTGAAATATCTGACTTCAGGCATGAACGGGTTAAGAAGAGTGGTTTTGTTTTAATATTTCATTGGCTTTCATTTTTGTTTTCACTCAATAAACATAATCTTTTTCCAATCATTGAAATTCATGTAAAATCAATGAAGAATCAATTGAGTAATCAACCAACTGATCACTGTATTGATATTGTATCGATTACTGATCTGCTTTTGTTTTCACTACTGACCGTTTAAGAGTCTATTATGAAATACACAAGCAACATTCATTACTTTGTAAGACAATGAAATTCATGCACATATATATATACATATATGCATAAGTATATTAATGAATTCAACAATGTAACATACACACAATATATACATATATATATATATACATATATGCATAAATATATTAATGAATTCAACAATGTAACAGACACACAATATATATATATATATATATATATATATATATATATATATACAGTATATGTGGTACAAATCAGGCTAGCAGTATAATATGATATAATATATCAATAATATAAAGCCACTTCTGAAATGTATTGGATTTATTTCATAAAGTGCTCGATACATTCAACTTTTTACTCATTTGCCTGAAGAGGCCCAGAGAGGGCTGAAACATGAGCTAGTTTGTGTAGCAAATCCACAACCTACTATTATATATATATATATATATATATATATATATATATATATATATATATATATATATATATATATATACATATATACATATATATATATATATATATATATATAGATAGATAGATATTCGTTGTTACGAATCAGTTTTGTAAACCTTACCAGACAGTCTATTTGATAAGCTAATATAGAAAAACAAAGGTTAACCATTGACATAGAGCGAATTTCCACACTTCTTTGAAATATATTAGAGACTGTCAACAAAAACTGTCTGCATAGGTTTCCTCAGTTTCCAAGTCTGGCTGGCTATCTATGTATGTGGCATTCATATAGTTATCACCAATAGAGCTAGAGGGCCGAAATTTTAAACATTTACTCCTCATTATGCCTGTTTTTGTTTTTGTGGAAGATTCCCAAGTAATATCTCTTTTTAGTGGGGAGGTCAAGTTACAATGTAAGTTTATGCTGAATTGGTCCCTTAGATTGTGTCCAGCAGCATACATGAATGTTCTTTTTCTTTTAATTCTGATTTTTTTTTATTGATCTCCACCCATAAAAAGATGAGTGTTTTCATGTTGATTATGTGACAGTTTTTATTGAGTGACTAACCAGACTTGTATACATATTATGTGCGAGGGATATATATATATATATTTATTTATATATATATTCATATAGGAATTTGATCTGAATCTCACAAACTTGCACTATCCCTGGGAGCTCTGAGAGATAACCTATCCGTGTCTTTAGGGACCCCCTATATATTTGGGGTAATTTACACTGGTTAAGAAAGTTTAATAAATATATATATAGTATATTAGTACGTAAATAATCTAATAATTGATTTTCATAAGATTATTAAAAAATTGCAAGAAAGTAATTTAGTAACAGGTCTGATTAAAAAACTCCAAATTTTCAAAGAACAAGTGTGAATACTGCCAGGCACAAACTAAGGGAGCATATTAGGTTAAACTTGCATTACAAATTGATCCCCAACCCCCTAAAAAAAAACTATTATTGAAGATGGGATTCAGATAAAAACAATAAACAAAAAATGTTTCTTCTAGACATAATGAGAAGTAATTTGTTAAAATTTTCAGTCCTCTAGCTCTTTTGGTACAGTGTGAATGTAGGATGAATACAAAGCCAGCCAGGTGAACTTGACAACCGAGGAAATCTGTGTTGAAAATTTTAATTGACTGTTTCTAATTTGATCATTTTTTCAACTTAAATCTAAAAGTAACTGTTCTTTACTGCTTAGCTCGCAACTGGAACATTATAAAAGTTGCTCATGTATCAACTTTGACAACATTTTTGATTTAGTGGAAAATATCTTAACATTATTACCAATATTGTTAACAGAGAAAATTTCTGATTAAAATTAAGATAGTTACAAAGTGTCAAGCTAATAACATTGATCCCCATATATATATATATATACATATATATAGATATAGATATAGATGGAAATGACAATTGGAAGATGAAGAGAAAACTTATGTATATATATATATATATATATATATATATATATATATGATTTTTCTCATATATACTCAAATACATATCATATATTCATAGATATATGTATGATATACATGTATATACTTTCATATATATTGAAATATCTCTCTCTATAATATTACAGATACTTATATACATTTATATTTGTAAATGCACATTTCATTATATTTACTCATATATGCTGAATATTTATAAATATATATGCTATATTTCTTTTCATATATCATTATATGAATATATATACATATATATGATGTAATTATACATTTGTATGATGTAATTATACATTTGTATGATGTAATTATATATATATATATATATATATATATATATATATATATATATATATATATATATATACACATTATTCATAGCTGTATATGACTAGAAACTAATTGTTTTTAAACATATATTACTTCAAATAAAATATAACTTGTACAGATTAAATTAATCTAAGAAGTAGCTCTGAAAATTCTTCCTACTTTCTAATTCACAATTTTTATTCAAATGAATGTACTTTAAAATTTACAGAATTTGAATCAGTTATTAAATATTTAAAAATTATTTTGTACATAAATTCATTGTTGAGTATTCAATGCCTATATTTTCTTGAGTTTACTATATATACATAATCTATGAGTTTGTTTGTTTTTTTTATTAAAATAGACATGCGCTCTTTCTTTTCAAGTTGAGAAATTGAAGGTTAAATTAGGATAATTGAAGTCTTTGAAAATATTTAAAGTTATTTATTTTGAGAATAAATAAGGAGCCACATCTAATAATTTCTCTCTCTCTCTCTCTGTGTATATATATATATGTGTGTGTATATAATCTTTAAAGACATGAATGAGAATAGAATTTATTCACTACTGTTCAAAGTTTTTAAATAAACAGAAGTTTATATTATACAATTCATTCTAATAAATACATATTGAAAAAAATGTTCACTTTGTTTATATATATATATATATATATATATATATATATATATATACATATATATATATATATATACATGTATATATGCATTTATACATATATATATATATATATATATATATATATATATATATATATATATATATATATATATATATATATATATATATATATATTACGTACATTGGATTAACACCCTAGGGCCTAGTTTTTGCAATGTGCATAATTTCAACTGGGCAATATTAAACTAAAATATTGTACTGAAGATGTAAAAATTTAATTCCTTTTGAAATAATTACTTATACAATTTACATTATGTGATCACAGCTTTCCTCAAAGAATACAGATTCATTGAGAGAAAAAGAAGACCAAAGATTTACTCAGAACTCAAACAAATTTCATCTTAAAAATACACATACAAATACATGCACTAATTCTCACATACATATATATATATATATATATATATATATATATATATATATATATATATATATATCAACTTCATTGCCTAAAACACTAACCAAGCAATCAAATCATACTTCAAAGAAATGATCATTCTTTATCTCTTAAAAGGTTGAAAAATTTATAAATTAACAAAATATTTCTAATATTCCCCATCAGTTCATAAAAAACAATTGATAAATGAAATACCCATTTAATCAGTAAGTCAGGATATAAAAAAAACGAAAAAAGAATGAAAAAAATACTTATTTTTCAAAGTACTTGATATAAACTTGAAAATTTTTCATTTAATCCTCAATATTTAGATGTGTCCCTACTGAAATTGCAATAAAACTTTAACCCTTGGATAAAAGATTCTTTGAAAGAAATAACAAAGAACTCCATTCTGAAGTGTTTAAATTTTATTCAAATATTTAAAATTTTGAATTTTTTAATCATTTGAAAAAATTGATATAGTTTTGTTAGTGGCACATGAATCTTATGAAAATATCTATGATAAATAAGTCTTAGTCATTTAAAACAAGATGTCTGACTTTCTCAGTGAGAATACAAAAAATCCCTTCTGGTTCTTTGTTATAAACACTACTATTCGCTCAGTCTTCAATTCAATAGTAGCAGGAAAAAAAAACCTTAAGTCCTTTTTATTATGAGGAACAGAGTTAAAACCCATCTCCCCCTCATCACATTTAAAGAAAATGTACTATTCATTGAAAAATCTAGTACCTAAAATTGTTGTACTTACATAATAGGCATCAGAAGTTAGTATTTGTTTCTGAGGGTTTTTTTTAGTACATAGTCAGTGTTTAGTACATTTCCTTGTCTGTGAAGAGTAGCAGTCTTAAAATCTTTGAAGGGATGTCTTTCCCAACCATCACACACACAGACACACATTCACTTCATCCCCCTTTCACCATTTTAAAATTTTCAATTTAAAATATTCTTAAGGATTTAAAAAAATAAAATTTCACTGAATTTTTTTTAGATTTTAAAATCATTTTAAAGTACATAGATATAAGTTAACTTTTGTTCTGGACTAGGATTGATTTTAAGGGCCATTTTATTCTTTTTATTGAAATAAAATAATTTAAAACTGAACCATTTCTTTTCTTTTCTTTAAAATAAAATGAAGGAGTTCTCAGAAACAACATGGCAGAAAATCTCATTTTAAATTTCAAAAAATTTTTTGTTTGTTTTTTAAAATTTAAATGACACAAGCAAGCTGACCGTTGGCGGAAGATTTCAGGACCTCTGTTTTGCGATATTTTTTCAACATATATTTTGCACTAATTTTGTCTTTTAAGGGTACAACATATGGAAAATATTGTAGATAGAGAATTTTTTTAAGTAAGTACACAGGTTTTTTTTCTTTTGAAATTTAAAACTTCTTAAATGTATCCAATTGAAAAATTCTGCTCAGGGTGTTGTTAACTGATAGGATGAAAAAAAAATTGTGGATAATTATTGAATGTATTTTAAGAATTTAAAAGAACAGTTTTAACAATTTTAAGAACAGAAATAGCTAAGTTAGTTAATCAATTTTAAATTTTCAGGTATTAATTTATGTAATTAAATGGTTATTCTCACAATTTGAGAAAAATCTCATTCCTTGAAAATTTTATTTGATTGAGATATTTAATGATATTGTTTAAAGACTAAGAGATTTTCTTTTTAATATGCTGAAAAGAAATTATGGAAAATCCAAGTCTTTTAATATGCCTGCTTATGTTATGATAGTTAATTTTACTTAAGAAAATTGATAAAGTTGAAATTTAACGATTTTTCTGTCAATTTATATGTAAATTACCAAGAAATTATTCTATGACATTTGATAAGCATTTTAGAATTTTATCCAACTAACAACTTATCAAAACTTACCTAAATTTTATTGAATTAAATAAAATGCTTGATATTTTGACTTGTCTTTCTTTTGTCATTCAATTCATCAGATATAAACATATATCTATGTATATGCAATTTAAAATTGTCAGTGTACTGATCAGAAGTATTTCAAAATAACATACTTATATATATATATATATATATATATATATATATATATATATATATATATATATATATATGTATATATATATATTGTCATTATCTTTTGAGGGTTGAGTTATATATGAATGAAGAGTGCTTGATATTGGGTTGGAACATCTGTAAATATATATACATAAAAAAAATTATTTGCTGAATTTTCTATGTATGCTTACATCTATATATATATATATATATATATATATATAATTTTTTCAAGTAGGAAATTCTGTTTTATCTCATTTCCCAGAAAGTTGACGATAAACATCAGTTCGTACTCATTTGATAGACAATAAAACCTTTCTAAAAGTTTTAAAATTTTTTAACATAATTTCTATTATTCATTGTTTTCAAGATAATTCATTTTCTTCAGATTCTACTTCTTAAAAACCTGCCCAACAAAAAATTTTATCTATCTATCAATTCGTGCGGTAAATATATTGTTTTCTTTTTTTGCTGAGATTCTGTAAATGAATCAGTTTAAATATTTTCTGGACTTCTAGTAGTATTTTTAATTCTGATAAGTTTCCCTTATAAAGACAAGTCAAATCCTAATTTTAGACAATATCATGCCATTCATGGTCTATAGAATATATACATTTAATTATCATCAGTGAAAAAATTGAGGTAAATATTTGAATTTGTATCAGCTTATTTTTTCAAAAAAATGTATATATATATATATTCATATATTTATATATATATAAGTGAACAACTGGAAATGAGACAAACTCAGGAGTCAAAGTATACGGAGACTTTAGTTATTAATTCACAAATTAATTAATTGGTTTGCTGTGCACGTTTTGAGAAAGGTCATCTTTAGTATATATCTTTACAGCTTTAAACACTTAACATTAAAAAAACTTTTTCAAAATTTTTTTGTCACTTCAGTCACTGTCAATATCAGTCAATATCTCTCTCTCTTTCTCTCTCTAAATATATATATATATATATATATATATATATATATACATATACATATATATATATATATGTATATACATATACATATATATATATATATATATATATATATATATATATATAGTGAAGACTGTATAACATTTAGTAAAATATCTCCGTATTTCAATAGAGTTCAAGCCATTTCTTCACATTCTCTTACTTACTTCCCTGTTTCAAAGTCTGTTAACAGAGTAGGTAAATGTTCACATCTTACCAAGTTCATTAAGTTTTCATCAAAAAGTCACTGAACTCATTCAAGTGGAAAAGTCCATTGTTTCAAATAGTTTGTAGGAGATATTTTTATTAGCAAAATTGTTACCATCACATAGAAGAGTCTATTATAGATGACAGAAAAACAAACCAAAAAAAGTCACACTGGTCATTATAGAGATAAAATATTTTTACATATACATATATATATTTATATTATAGAGATTAAATATAACATTTACATCGTTGTCTTAGCTAATTGGCTTCTTTTTCAGATTTACATTACATGAAACCTAAATTTAAATTTCTATGAATACAGGAATACCTTGAATAGTACGTTTTTTATGTAATACAGTTGAGGTATTGCTCTACAAATTAGTGTGACTAAGTATAAGTTGAAAAGAAAAATGTTAAATTATAATCAGACCTTGAACAGTGTAGTTTTAAACATTATGGAAAATTTGGGTTCCAATTAACCACACTAATCAAGGTATACCTGTATTGTTTTCTCTTATTTCCTAATGGGAACATTATATGAGGTGAAATTTATTTCTCAAACATTTATATAAGTAATCAAAATAAACAAGTTGATCTTGTGTTAATCAAGTATTGTTGTGGATGAGTAATCATTTTTGAGGTGAATTTAATTTTTCAACTTTCTTTTAAAGTCTAGAATAATCTCTTATGTATTATCTGTCCATCTTTGTACATAAGATAATAATCTTTCTATCTGAACAAAGTTTACTTGATTGATATAACTAAAAATGATGATTTCAATTTAATGATGTTATTATTTAATTTTTATGATTATTCTAATATATAACACGTAGACAAAGGAGTTAATTGGCTTAGTATTTATTAAATATTCATGTTGACAAACAAATTTACTCCTACTAACTATATATATATATATATATATATATATATATATATATATATATAATAATCATTTAAAAAACTTTTCTGTACATAATGACATGACTTTTTCTGTTTGTTTCTCGATTTCAAGCAGTGGGCTATCCCACATAAAGGTAACAATATTGTTGATGAAAATATCTTCAACCTACCATTTGAAATAACAGACTTTTCCACTTATACGAGTTTAGTCACTTTTTAATAAAACTAGGTTTTAATTCTATCTTTTAAATAAGAACTTTTCAGACATCTGACACCATTTGAGAAAAAACTTTTGAGAAGAACAAATTGATTTTAAATTCAGTGAAATTTAAGAATTAGATTTTCTCTCATGAAAAACTCTGATATTTTCTTTATTCCTTTTTTTCGGTGACCATTCTTCTTGTAAATAAGAAATAGGATCCTATTGTAATAAACCGGGAGTTTCTTCTAAGCTTGTATATAAGCTTTTTACTCGGATTTTTTATTAATGAAAAAAATAAAGTGTAATTTTGTGTCTATTAGATATTATTAATGATATCAAACGACTTTATAGTGTTCTAATTATTATATATTTCGGAAGATAAGACGATACTTATCGGATTGTTCTGTATGTCAGACACAAATGCAATGACTAAACAGGGAGCTAAAACCATGGAATTCAAACTAATTGCAATCTATTCTTATCTGAATGTTACCTTATCTTCCGGTACTATTTCATAAATATTGTTATATTATAAATTATTTTACTTGGTAGTTCTTACCTATTTCTTTGATGATTTTAAAGATTTATCTTTCAAACATTTTCTAGAATAAGTTTTGGAAATTTTAAGGTTATTGTTATTAAAATTGATGAAATATTAAATGAATACTAATAACATTATTATACTCTGATTTACCTGAACTTGTGTTCTCAGCTTGGTCGTTATCATCACGATGTTTCGGTCTTCCTCAGGTGTCTGGTGTAGTTGGTAACCTTCCTGGGAATCACAAAACCAAACTCTTTTATTCCATCCATGGGGGTATCTGCAGAATTCAATCTATCCCCATGGATTGAATAAAGGGTTTGGTTTGAAATTCCCTGAGGGTTATCAACTACAGCAAACACCTGAAGAAGGCCAGAGGCTACAACGGCCGAAACTTTGTAACTATAACAACGAGTAAAGTTGTCCAAGAAAATCAATTTATAATAATGACAATTCCTCATCTCAGAGATTTGAACAAAAAATAAAAACATTACCGATGAGTATGATAATTTTTAATATCCTTTTTTTTTTTCAAACATCCTATGCTAAGATTTATATTAAGTGAGTCATAGATTTTACTAGTACATGAGGGTAGTACTTGCATAGAATGGGTATTTTGGATGGGTGAATGTTTAACTATCGATACAAATTTCTATTATGCTATTCAAATAATTCTCTAGTGCCGCACACAAAAACCAAACTTCTCAACACTTTGTGGGTTCTGTCCGAATTCAACAATAGAAATGATTTTCATCTGATAAAGATTTGAAGAGATTTTTCAGTTTATTCAAAAAAATTAAAAATACAATCAAATTGAAAAACTGCACATAGTAAAAAAATTAATAGAAAAAAAATATCAAAATTCTCATAAGCATTATACGTTTTGATTTTTGAAAACGTTTCTCTGTTTTCAATGGAGACTATTTCACTTGCCCACGCTTCTTATTTGGTTTCTATTAATTATCTTCAGGTAAAATTGTAAGGTTTGCTATTTTACAAAACACTATTTGAGTTTCTCAATTCATTTGTATTAATATCCATACTTTTTGTTGTCTTTGTATTAGCATAACAATTTCGATCAGTTAGTTCTCTGCCCATTCATAGGTGACATAATGCATTTTCTCATATAGGAATCTAAATTCAGTTTCCATGGTCTGCAGGTACTTGAAATTCAAAACACAAATGCTGAGAGATAGAAAAAAATTTGAAAAATACGATGATTGTTCTTTTTTTTAAAAATCTCCCAATAAAATGTGATTGTCTTTAAGAGAAAAGAAAAGTCCAGATATCTTTATAATGATAAAAGAATATTTATTGAAACTAATTACAACTCAACAATTAAGTCACATCAATAATGTTCCTTAAGATTATTCTCAACAACAGCCCATCTCTTCGAAAGTGAAAGTAAAAAAGATTTCAGTGGTTGATATAGGCTGATTTACAAGAACTAATTTCCTCGTCTCGGTTGTTATAAGTCACAATGTTTCTGGTGTTGTACCCTGCGACTTTCTTCAGGTGTCTGTCATAGTTGGTAACTTTCGGGGAATTCTGATGCGAACCCTTTATTCAATCCACGGGTTAGATCATTCTCATTTTGGACTCCTTAATTCCCAGAAGTTTACCTGAAAAAGGCTGAAAGTTGCAACGACCAAAACATTGTGACTTAACAACCAAGATGAGGATATTAGTGAATCAGTATCTAATAATGAATCTGGATCATAAAACTAGCCGAAATTCGTTGTTTATTCTGGATTATTCTTAACAATAAAAAAAGTATATATCTATATAATGAACAGTGTAACTTTTTTCAATTTGTTTCTCTGCCAGTAGAAATGGACTTTTCCACTTGAAGGTAACAATTCTGCTGATTGAAATATCTCCCATCCATCGTTTGAGACAATGGACTCTTCAACTTGAATGAGTTCAGTCACTTTTTAAGAAAATCTGAGATTAAATTGGTATGACGTAGACATTTATTTACACTATAGACAGTTTTATCTTCTTTGAAAAAAATCATCACATAGAAATTCTAAATATATAAATATTTTTTTTCTCTTCTGTAATAATTAATCGATAATAAACTTCTGTTTAGGTAGGTAACCCCACATATCAATGAAAAACTGGAGTTTTTTTTTCTTTAGTCTTAGAATAGTATCTTTTTTGGAAATTGACCAAACTTTTTCACAATACATATTGATTTTTTTTAAAATTCACTGAACATTTTAAATTGAATAGGAGAAAATTTATGACAAGGTACAGATATTCATAAGGTTTTTTACTGACGTGTTAAAGTTAGCAGTAAATCATTTTTGTGTCATGGTTGAAACTAGCAATGTAAATAACTAATGACTGGCTACCGTTAAGGACTTGGGGTTGCCATTTTTTGAATTTTTTTTAAAGTACTATAAGTTGTTTATTTACATAACGTCCGAAATTTGTTTATGGATTTTATTTTAATTGAAAAATAATATAAATAACTACACACTTCCAATGCATTACAGTTCTATAAGAATAAAAATGATTATAATAATAACAATGATAATAATACAAAATTACTAAATTAGAATATGAAAGTATGATGTATAGATAATTTCTTTTCTGTCCCTGTCTGTCTCCTATTCAATTTACAAGTTTTATTTTTATTTTCTCTCTTTTTCATTTCTCTACATCTAATATATTTCATTTGATATGGTTGTATTTTATCTGACTTTATATAATTTTATTTCAAGCTAGCAAGATGACCTGATGTTATCCTGTTGATAAATGCCTTTGGCAGATGGTGATAAATCAATTCAGGTGATCAACTCCTTCACTGTGTAATGAAAAGGCCCGGGCAAAGCTAGTAATTGGTCCAGGCCAGATTCGAAATGTGGACCCCAATTTTAGTAATCAGTACTAAGTATACATGATTCATGTACATTTAGTGTATATGATGTTCTTGAAAGGAACAGGACAGAGAAGAAGACCCAATGTAAAGAATTTTATTTAAACAAGTAGAAAGACATTACAGTACAGTACTGTGATAATTAAAGAGAATAGTATTTGCTTCTAGTATTTGCTCCCCCTTTAAAATAATAGGCCCACACCACCTGGCCCACCTAACACAAACATTGAGAAAAAGAGGGAGAGAGAGAGGGATGTATGTACCTAAATATTAAATGTAGGCATGACTAATATTTCCTGATTGGAATCTGTAAGAAAAAATCATTTTTAAGACTTCTCAACTGAAACCTTTATGGGGAGGAATAATTTTGAATAAACATATTTTCAGGCCTGAAGATTATTTTCAATGTGTTTTCAATTCTATAATGGTTTTATTTAATCAAAAGGTAGTTTGAATGTATGTGTGTAGTATATTTTTTCATTAATTTAAGAAACAATTTTTAATAGACAAATTCAACATTCAAGGAGTTTTGAAAAGCCAATGCCATATACATACATACATATATATATATATATATATATATATATTCTATCAGTTGCAGGTTTGATTCCTGCCGAAACCCATTTTATCTTTAATTGTTTATACTATTTATACTGTCTAGGCCAAATGACACATTCACCACATAATATTAGGAGGTCATTTTCAAATAGTTTAAAATAATATAATGCATTTATGATTATTTTGTTTGATTATTTATCCATTTCATATTAATATGTATATATATATATATATATATATATATATATATATATATATATATATATATAAATAATAAAATGTTGATTTGCTACACAAACTAGTTCATGTTTCTGCCCTCTTTGGGCCTCATCAGGTGAATCTGCTTCACCTGATGATTTGCCTGATGAGGCCCAGAGAGGGTAGAAACATGAACTAGTTTGTGTAGTGAATCCATATCTTATTATTCATTTAAAGCTCTGCTCTAAAATAACTTGACTTTCGAAGTATATAGTTGAATGTATCAAGCACTCTATGAAATAAATCCATCACATATCAAACGTTGCTTTATATCATACTATATTGTTAACCTAATCTGTACCATTTGTATTATATATATATATATATATATATATATATATATATATATATATATATATATCTTTAGATAGGCATGTATATAATTTCATGAAAATCATAAATACACTTGTATGTGTATATGCTATTACTTGTTTGATTTATTAAGAAATGAGGAGTAATTTGAAGTCAGTATTGAAAGTAAAAGATGTTCAATACTTTTAACACTGTGCTAAAGTTGATTATCTGCTAATTATGAATTATTGTAGCTATATAAACATCATTCCCATAGTTCAAATAAAAAAATGACAGAATTATTCACTTATAAATCAGCACTTTGCCTTGGATCAGAGTATCTGTGTGCTCTGCTAGGATAAAAATATCACTCCCTCTGCCTAGGATCAACGTGTCACTCTCTGGCACTTCTATTTAGGATCAGAGTTTAGTATCTGTGCACTCATTGAAAAATGTTATACAAAAGAAAATAGATATATATATAGAGAGAGACATTTTGTTTTAAATGTTTCTATATATGATTGTTCCTCCACATTTGGAATCACCAACTAAGATTAATTGAAACCGTCAACCAAAACTGTCAACATAGGTTTCTTCAGTTTTTAAGTGTGGCTGGATGTATCTCACATTCAGACTACTCCAATTGAGCTAAAGGGCTAAAAATTTTAAAAATTATTCTCAATCATGTCTAAAAAATTTTTTCTCATTGGTGAGGTTTTTAGTGGGAAGGGGTTCAGTTTGCAAAGTAAGTTTATGCTAAATTGGTCTCATAGTTTGCGTCTGGCAGCATTCATGCTTGTTTTTTCAAAATATTGGACTTTTTAGTGATCACTGCTCAACAAAAGGTGAGAGAAGTAACTTATTCATTTATCACATTTTTTCAAATTTTATTAATTGATCATCCCCAGGACCGTCTGCTACCAAAAGATGTCGGTTACGCGACAGTTTCTATTGAGTGATGAAGCAGTTACTCATTTTTTTATGTAATCTGAGATGGTCTTTTAAAAATGGAAAATATTTCTGCAAACTAATCAAATTCCTCCGAAGCGAAATTAGCTTTGTCGAAATTTTTCTTACAACACTCACCAATGGTTTACCAAGAAATACTTTGGGAAAAAATGAAAACAAACAACGTGGCTTTGGTTTTCAGCAATTTGGATTTTTAAAATTTCAACATTATTTCGATTAATAATCATGATTTAATCATTTATAATCATATATATATATATAAGAGTTTCAAAATGATATAATTCAATCATCAATTATTTCTGTTGGATAGTACATCAATTTATTCATAATATAATTGTCAGTGTTGAAAGAAACAAATAGAGCAGATATAGACTGTGAATGAACTAAATGAGAATTTGGAGTTAGAAACCAGCGGCAGTTTAGCTGAATGGTAGGAGCGACGCTAGGCTGAAGCAGCTACCCTATCATTCCCTGGTTTGATTCTTCAGCAGCCCCATTTTTAAAAAATTGTTTATTCCATTTACATTGTCTAGGCCAAATGATACATTCACCATGTAATAACGGAAGATCATTTCAAATAAAGTTTAAAAATAATATAATGCAATCTATAATTATTTCTCTCGGATTATATATCCATTTCTTATTAATATATAATATATTTATATATATGTATATATATATACATATACATATATAATCATTCAGGGATCATCAGGGGACTAGAGAGTCAAATAGGGTGTGTCTAATCCGACCATTTTATATCGTCTGGGCCGAATGATATATACACTGTGTAATAACAGGAGATCATTTCAAATAGAGTTTCAAGACAATATAATGCAATTTTTTATTATTTTTGTCTGATTATATATGTATTTCTTGATAATACATATACCATCAGGGGACTAGTGTGTCAAATAGTGGGATTCAGGTGTTCCCAATCCAACCATTGGAGTATAAGACATTTTTATTTCTGTTAAACAGATATTGGCATTTATAAAATGGTTGGTAATTGTTTTTACTAACTCAGTTATATCTGCCACTTGTAACTCGGAGAGAAGATTTTTAAAAAATCCTTATAGGAAATACTGTTGAAGTTCATTTAAATTTACCATTCAGATTCATTACTTTTCTCCTAACATCAGTGTCGTATTTAAGGTAGTGCAAAGATTACAGCTCCATAGGGCCCCCAGATTTCATTGGTGTCCCCCCCCCACCAAATATGTCTTTAAAAATATTTTTATTTTCAATATTTTTCAATATTTCAATTTGTTTGAGGATCCATTATGTTTCATAGAAATAGATTATTGATCTATAAAGGACTTTACATTAAACAAAACATCATAATTTTATGAGTACTTCATTTTAGTTTTGATTTGTCTGAAATTGATAGCTAAATGCCATAGTAGAAAGGCCCCCCCCAAGAAATGTTCGGCACTGGACCCCCATCGATGTTAAAGTTGCTCCTCCCTAACATATTAATCATCAAAGGTTCCATTCCAGTTCCTTTCCACTTGTTGAATAGATTTATCTTTTCAATAAAGCAATCATTTTTAGGTTTTGTATTTATTACAAAACACACATTACAAACTGGTACATCTTGAATATTTTATCTATAATCCAATTTTTCATTCGTCCAAGACTTATAAATTACATCCCTGCAATCTTTATGATCTTTCTAGAATATTTTGTAACATGAATTTATATGCCTCAACCCCTACTCAAGTTAATATTGGGAGGGGTTGGTTGCTGGGTGGGGTCTATCAAGCCCCTCCCTTCTGAATTTTTTTGGATATCCTCCTCTTTTAACTTGATAAATATTAAGCAGCATTCACTGTTGATTTCAGGCAAAGAATATTTGCCAGTTGAAATATTTTCAATATTCTTTTTCCAAACATGAAATAATCAAAGGTTTTGAACATCTGCCTATATAAGTAAAAATATCAATTATGTACTTATAAACTTGTCTGAATTTTGTTTGACAGAGTGTATGAATCATTATGTATTATAAGCTCAGACTATTTTCCTTATCTAAACCTACAATACCTGACGAAGGCGGGAGGTCACCCAACTGAAATTTTGTGACCACTAAAACACGTAGATGAGGAAAATAGTCCAATCATATCATTCATGATGATACATTTAGATATTTTTCATAAGAGTGTAATAATTTGCGGCTTTATTAATTTATTTCATTGAATTGTACAAACAAGTGAATGCAAATATCATTTTATTCTGTCTTCTATGTCACACATTTTACGTATGAATGTATATACATATAAACACACATATATATATATATATTTATACACACACACACACACACAAATATAACCGCACACGCTCAAACACACATATATATATACCCACACAAACACATACACATATATATATGTATACTAACACCAACACATTCAAGTGCACAAACATAAACACACTTTCACACACATACATATATATACCAAATGATCACACACACGTAAAAACATACCTGCATTTACCCACATACCTGACTAACATGCATACACATATATACATGCACACACACACACACACACATACATACATATATATATATATATATATATATACCTGCATAAATTCACATATATATATATATATACCCATGTGTATATAAATGTATACATTTTTCTATACCCACACAAACATACACACCCACCCCTGTACACACACTAAACGTACCATCATCATTTTTCACAGGATTTAATATTGAGATGTCTTCCTTTTAAGACAATATTGATGTTTCAGGCTTTCGGACGTGACAATACAAAGTAGAGGAATAGTTAACTAGTTAGTTGTACTGATTGCTACCACAACAGGTTTGGTTAGTCACTCCTTAGAAAATGTCACATGACCAATGTATTTTGGCAGCATGGCCTGTTGAGGATGAATTTGAATAAAAAAGGTGACCAATGAATAAATTACCTCTCTTGCCTTTTGTTGGCAAGTGATCACTAAAAAGTCTGAATTTTGAAAAAAGCATGGCATGAACTATCGGATCAATTTAGCATGAATTTACATTGCAAATTGGAACCCTCCCCACACCAAATGCATTCTTTCGAGACATAAGGAGTACATGTTGAAATTTTCAGCCTTGTTACTCCATTGGTGTGGCCTGTATGCGTGATGCATACATAGCTTGCCAGCCAGACCTGCTTAAAAAACTGAAGAAGCATGTTGACAGTTTTGGTTGATGGTTTCTAATAGTGAATCTGATCCTCACTGAGTAAACCACTCTTTTCACCCTTATCAGTTTCAGTCTTTGCAAATGCAAGCCTCCACTGTTATAATGTAGTTTGTTATAGTTCGGTTTGTGTCATAATACAGGTGAATGGTGGACTCCCAAAATATTAATCTAGCTCTAAAATAGCTAGATCTAGCCCCAAAAGTGTTAAATTGATTAGGGCTCAGTTAAAATGTGGTTGGCTTTCTTGGACCCCAACAGCCGCGTTATGACGGCGGTCACCTACGTAGTGTGCCCTAATCTAAATCTTTCCAAATATCAATTTCCATGTCCTCCAAAGATTCAGAGACTTTGCAAAGAATTTGTTTTATTTGGTCCCTCATGCATCGGAATTCGGTGAATTTGTTACCCCCTCTGAAAATGCCAAAATCACCATTTCCATAGTTTTTCTTAATTTGGGAATATTTATGGGAAGAATTCTCGAATACGATCCTGCATGCGTGAAAATATTAGACTGAATTTACTGCGCCCTACAAAATGGCATGAATCACAATTAAAGCTGTTGGTCTCAATTTTTTTCTATTTCCATTGTCTTTATTAGATCAAATTTAATATTTAATATCTATAAATTTGACTGAATCTACAGAAGCCTATAAGATGGCATGAATCTCAATTTAACATTAGTCCAAACATTTTTCTATTATTGTCATTATTAAATCTAATTTGATTTTTCTATCATAGTCATTATCAGATCTAATTTGATATTATCTATAAATTGAATCTACTGTGCCTTATAAAATGACATAAATCCCAATTTACTATTTGTCTTAACATTTTCCTATTGTCTTTATTGAATCAAATGTAATATTTGATATATATAAATTTGGTTGAATCTTATAGTATCCTATAAAATATCATTGGTAAATTGGGATTCATTTAATTTTGTTGGGTACCGTAGATTCAGTCATATCTTTCTTTTGCATTATTTATTTTCTTTTTCCTTCCTTTTTACTCTTTCATTCCCCCTCTTTTTCATTCTCTTTCTCCCCGGATTTATTTTCTTATTACTATTTTGCTATTTCTTTCTTTGTCAATTCTATTCTATCTCTTTTTCTACTTCTTTCTCTCAATTAGTTTCTATCTTTTTATATCTCTTCTTTTCTTTCCTCTTATTCTTTCTTTCTCCATTTTTCTCCTCCAATCCTTTCTTTCTCTTTTTCTCTCCTCCAGTTCTTTCTCTCTCTCCTCTGACACCTCTTTCTTTCTTTCTTTCCTTCCTTTGGCTCTTTCCCTCATTTTCTTTCTTTCACACTCCAACTCTTCTTCTCTTTTTCTTCCCCACCACAAACTCTTTATCTCTCTTTCTTTCAACACTTTCTCCTTTTCTTTCCTTTCTATGACTTTTTTCTCCCCTAATTTTTACTCTTTCTTTCCCTCTCCATCAACTCTTTCTCACACTCCTTCTTCCAACTCTTCCTCTCTCTCTCCGCTCCTTCTTTTTTCGTCCCTTTCTTCAGCCCTCCTACTCTCTCCCTCTTCCAACTTTCATTCCTTCAACTTTTTCTCTCACTCCCTTCTATTCTTTCACTCTCCACTTTTTCTTTTTCTTCTCTTCTTCCAACTCATCTCTCTCCCCCCTCTAACACTTTCTTTCACTCTCTCCTCCTTACCCTCTCTCTCCCTCCTCCAACCTTTTCTCTCACACCTTCTTTTAACTCTATCTCTCTCTCTCCCTCCTTTAACTTTCTCTCTCCTCTTCCTCCAACTCTTCATACTGCTCCCTCCAGCAACTCCCTTTTACAACTACTATCTCTCCTTTTGCCCTTTTTTTACTCATTCTGCCTTTCTCTTCCCGCTTCAGATTTTCCTGCCTCTCTTCCCCTCTTTTAATTCTTTGTGCCTCTCTCTTCCGCCTCTAACTCTTCCTGCTTCTCTCTTCCCCTTGTAACTCTTTGCGCCTCTCTTTTCCCTTCCTCTAACTCTTTCTAACTCTCTTTTCCCCTCTTCTAACTCATTCCGCCTCTCTTTTCCCCTCCTCTAACTCTTTCTGTCTCTTTTTTCCCCCTCTAACTCTTTCTGCCTCTCTCTTCCCCCTTTAACTCTTTCTGCCTTTCTCTTCCCCATCTAACTCTTTCTGCCTCTCTATTCCCTCCTCTAACTCTTCCAGCCCCCTTTCCCCTCCTCTAACTCTTTCTGCCTCTCTGTTCCTCCCTCTAACTCTTTCTGCCTCTCCGTTCCCCTCTAACTCTTTCCACCTCTCTACCCCTCTTCCAACTCTTCATCTCTCCTCTGACTTACTTTTTTTTTTTTCCCCATCCAAGTATCTTGGATTCTCTTGATGAAAAGGAATGAGAACATTTCAAATTTAATTTCAAACTGGCTCTCTTGAATTCATCTCAATTTCAGATGAGTCTTCACTTCAACACACAATCACAAAAATTCCATGTCATATCCTCCAATAATTGAATGACAAACAAACAAACAGATTTCGTAGACAAATAAAATTCATCTCATGTGTCTGCCTACAATTAGCAGTAGGAGAAATGATTAATGTCTAATTGTTAAACAGTGGATTCTCACCGAGAATCCTGACGACAATCCTCGAATCTGTCTATGGTTTCGAGAAGGGTCATTAACATTCAAAGAGTTTTTTGGATGATCGATTATTACACCTGGAGAAGGCCATAGAATGAATCTGCCCAAACATCAGGTTTGCAGCACAAGCAATAATAAGGGGTTCAATCATCCGTAAAACCCCTTTAAGTCATCTTTTAGAACATCTCCTTGGACTTGCCCCTAAAAACAGTATTTGATGCAGGTGATTTGCAAAGTTATGGAGGAATCAAAAGGTGAATAGAAAATTTTCAGAAATCATATTGATGGTAAAGGAAACTTAGGAAGTTGTAGAACATGAGGGTGACGGTGGTGCCAGTAGTGATTGGATCCCTGTGAATGATCCCAAAGAACCTATTAAAAAGACTAGAGATACTAAGTATCTGGGGAAGAGCTGTAACTACCCAGACGAAAACACTACTGAAGTCGAATCAGAACATTGAGGACACTTGCTGTTACTTGATCTCCAGTGAAAGCTACCAGTCACTGCTGGTGTGAAAACACAACAATAACAATGATTGTTTCTATTATTATTCGGACTATCCTCATCTTGGTTGTTTTTCATACAACATTTCGGCCGTTGTACTCTACGGCCTTCATCAGGTATCAGATGAGGATAGTCCGAATGATGATAGAAACAATAATAATACCTCATCTCAAAAATTCAGAGAAACAATAACAACGATGTTTTACATTATTATATATATATATATATATATATATATATAAAGCTATATTGATAATCATCCCTTTGTTATATTATTGTTTATTCATATATTATTTATCACACATATAGCACCCATAAAAAAAGGACAAGATGATTCACAGATGAATCAGTATTTCTTTCTCGGATCTATGTGTCACTCTACAGCACTGAGCCAAGGATCTAAGTGTAGTATCTGTATGTTCTGCCTGGCATCAAAATGTTGCCACCTGCCAATTCTTCTGAGAATCAGAGTGAAGTATCTGCACACTCACTGAAAAGTGTTACACGTGAAAAAGTATATATATATATATATATATATATATATATATATATATATACTTTTACAATGTCTTTTATATATGTGAATTATCTATATCAATAATATATTAATGATATACTACAAGAACAATGTATAATATTAGGATGATATGCAAATGACTGAGATTTGACCATGTAGACAAATGGTACCAGCATAAATAAGAGACTGTCTTGGAAATTAGAAGCCACAAATTACTCTGGGACTTTAACTTCCAAACCAACCAACCTATCCGAGCAAGAAGACTTGGTCACTCAGTCTCCGGCAAGGACAACTAGTGTGAACATGGAATAATAATTATGATAATAATGATATTCCTACCTCACATGAATGAATCAATGTAGCCTGCATGTTTACAAAAATGAATTATCTAGAATATTATCTAAAATGATAGATCTTTTATCTAATATCTGAAAAAAATACCAGCACAAGATTTGGTTATTGTTGGTCGAAAATGACCATAGAGACCCAAAAAATAATTTTTTTGTAACAACAAAAACTGTCTTATCAGTTAGTGCTCAGTGGTGTACTCATGCCAATTTTCAAGGTTGTAGCCCCCCAAATGTGACTAGGGAGTGCCCAGAGACACACAGATGAGCAAAAGAAGAATCTATAGCCCACTCGACCATTTGCGGGGCTCTGTTGCTTTAATACATGATAATTTTATTCCATTTTAATTATCTCTTTTTCACAGTTTTTGTAGTGTTGAATATAACACTTTCTTCCATCTATTCTTCCTAATATATAGAACCCAATTCTGAAAACCTTTCCCTTCAAACTTGTAGCTGGAGACAATTGATATTCCCAACATTCTCTTTCATCCACTGTAACATTAGACGCACTAAAAATGATCAGAATATTCAATTAAAACTGTGATATCATATTTGATGAGTTTGGGATTTCAAAGTTTGAACTTTATTTTTCATTTCATTAGAAACGATTCAAGAAATGATTATAAAAAATTAATTATTGACTGTGATAATGATGATGGTGTTAGTAAGGATAAATCATGGTTACCAATAAAAATTAATTAATATCAACCGTTGGAAACAAAGACTACACCAACAGGTCTGGTTAGACACTCAATAGAAACCATTACATGCTTTGTTGGGGGTGATCAATTAAGAAACTGGAAAAAAGGATGATCTATGGATAAGTAGTCCTCTCATCTTTTTTTGGGTGGTGATCAGTGAAAAAAATCTGAGAAAAAAAAAGTTAGTGTTGCTGGGCGCAAACTAAGGGATCAATTTGGGATAAACTTATATTGCAAATTGAACCCCCTGTTCTATTCAGGGGGAGGAAATTAAAAAAAATGATCTTTTTTCTAGGCATGATGAAGAGTAAACGTTGGAAATCTCAGCCCTCTAGCTCTATTAGTGTGGCCTGTACACATGATACGTAGCAAGCCAGCTTGACCAACTTGAAAACTGGAGATGATGATGATGATGATGATGAATCATAGTTACCAACAAAATTGATTAATGTTAACGAGGATAAATTATGAAAACAAAGACTACATTGATATCATTAATGATTTTAGAATAATTAACCTAAAGTGTTAATTATATCAGTTTTAATAATGCAGATGACGAATCCGCCAAATCCATAATACAAAGGAAAACAAATTGATGAACGTTTTACCAAAATTTAAAATTCAGTTTTACCCTATTATCTGAAAGTACAGCATTCCTATGGAAAAAAAAAATTTCATAAGCTGAAACGATTCAAAGTGAAGAAGTAATTTATCATTAATTTATACAGAAAATTATGTTAGTGTTCCATGAAACAAAAAGTGGTTTGGCTGAGTCATCAGTTTGGAGTTGGAAGATACAAGAAACTGGGATGTATGAGAGAGAGAGAGAGGGTGAGAGTGCATGCTACCTTTATAATAGCTTGTTGCAAAACAAACCCTGAATGCTATTTCTGTTTTATGCCTTTTGTTTTTTTTTGAGAAATGTGAAAAAATGATGTAGAGGGAACTTTTAGACTTTTAATGTTTGTGGTTGGGGCTCATAACTTTACTATGGTCTATGTGTATACTTGGATGTTATGGGGTCTTTCTTTGTTTTTGTTGACAAAGGTTGAAGTGGATAATTGAAAGTTATGAGATCTTTCCACATTCTTGTTGACAAATGTCCAAATGTATACTATTTGTGTGCCTGTTGATGTGACTATCATGATGACACTATTAGGCCCATTGGCCTAATATATGGCATGAAGACTCACAAGCCAACCAGTTGTGAAGTTATGGGGTCTTTTCATGTCCTTGTTGACAAAGGTCCAAGTGTATACTTGGAAGTTATGGGGTCTTTCCATGTTCTTCCTGACAAAAGTGCAAGTGTATTTTAATTGAATTTTGTTCTTTCTTTCCAGTGTATAAACTTTTATGCATAAGAAATACAAGTGTGGCAAAATAGCCCATTTCTCAATTAGTCAATTAAGTTTGAACTTACAAACAAACATACAAGCAGAAATAGAGGTATGAACAGATTAAAAGAAGTACATAGGTATGAGAAGACTGAGATGCTGTTCATACCTGAGATGAAGATAGAGATAGATATGAACAGACAAAAGGAGAAATAGATAGTTATGAAGCTAATGAGATGGGGAGAAGCAGATATAGATATATAGGTACAGAAATGAAGAGGCAAATAGATGAGGAGGATGTGGTGGAGAGACATAGATATGCACAGACTAAGGTAGGATACATAAAAAGTAGATAATTGTGAATACATGATTTGATTAACAGGTAGATTCATGAATAATTTCTCTAAACAGAAAGAGAAAACAGAAGCTGAAAATGTGAAGCACATTTGAATATTGGACTGGAATGATTTCCTGGTTTAGGAGGTTGATTGATGATTTTGCAACATGGTAACAGTCATCTTCATGTTACAAATGTGATGCAGCAAACAATTATAGAACTAGAATGTGAAGTTAGTCCTCATTCAGTATGTTTTCCAGCAGGCTACCAAAAATCTATACACAGACATACATATATATGTCAAGGTACATGACACGCCATTTTTAAAAAGTTGAGAAACTTGCAGTCAAAGTCCGATGTACTTTCACTTGCAATATTTTTATTATGTTGGAGCCTTCTGTTTGTGTGCCAGTTGATGTGACTATCATGATGATACTACATGGCCCATTGGCCTAATATTTGGCGTGAAGACTCACAAGGCAACCAGTTGTGACATAAGCTATATAAAGTTGACCTTGGAGGTCATTTGAGGTTACCAGAGGTCATTTCTAGCATAAAATTGAGTTTTGTATGAAGTGCAAAAACGTTTTTGACTGCACAAATGGTGGGGAGGATCATGTAAAATTATCTAGAGGAGGTGGTAGTGAACTCATTGGAGGTCACCAGAGGTCAATTTTTGAATAAAGTTTTATGATGGTTTCTAAGTGATATCAAGGCCATGTAACCACTTCAGAAGATTTTCAAAATGGTTGTTATGATGTATAAATATCGGCTGAAAATACTTGAAGTACCAAAGTATTACTCTACATAAGCATAAATAAAATCTTACAAAATATTTCCTCACCAGTAAAAAAAACATGCTTAGAAATAGTTATATTCTCTAACCTGTAAACATGGATTTGTTGTTAGATGACCTTTACTGGACACATGTGAAGAATTGTGTACAGATCACATACACATGGGACAGTTGAAACTTCCATAAATACCAGTTAGTAACCGTCAGCCAAAATTGCGAACATCACTCCTTATTATGTCAGGAAAAAACACTTTTTGTTTTTCTCAAAATCTACCCTCCCCAATTGGTTTTTAGCAGGGGGGAGCAATTTGCTTTGCAAGTTCATGCTAAATTGGTACTTTTAGTTTGGGTCCGGCAGCATTCTTGCTTTTATTTATTTTGATTTTTTTGAAAATTCGGACGTTTTTCGTGATTACTGCTCAACAGAAGTAACTTATCCATTGGTCGGTGATTTTTCTTATTGGGTTCCGAACTGATCACCCCCCAACATCGCTTGCTGCCACAGGACGTTGATCACTTGATGGTTTCTATTGAGTGATTAACCACACCTTTCATCAACATCAACTCTTGCACTTATAAATACACACTCGACCATTGAGATGCCTAACTGAGTATCATAATAGGAAACACGTGTTCATTCAGGTGGCAGTACAAGAACAAAGTGTTTTGTAAAACAGTTGACATTTAGTACATCGTCGTTTTTTTTATGATTTAACATTTGAATTACAACAAAAAAAAATCCGGTAACGCATTTCTTTTGAGTTGTTTTCTTTGTTTTCTCTCAAATGTCAAACTAGTATTAAAATTTCAAAATTGAAAACAAAAACGGACAGGTCCGGTTTAGTCACTAAATAGAGAACTGTTCTTATGACCAACCTCTTTTGGCAGCGTGTCGTGTTGGGGGCGATCATACGAAAAAGAAAAAAAAAGAAGAGTATATGAAGGAATCATCATTTGATTAAGTTACTTCTTGCGCCTTCTCTTGGGTGATGATCTCTAAAAACGCCAACATTTCTGATGAACTCAGGATGATCAATGCATAGGTTACTTTTCTCCCCTTTTGTTGGATAATTGAAAAATTCGAATTAAGAAAAAAAACGAGCGGACTCAAACTGGTGGTTAAGTTACCAAAAAACTCACATTGTAAATTGAGACTCCCATTAAAAACCCATTTAAGGGGTAATTTTTTTAAAAAGTGTTTTTCTGGGCATAATAAAGGGTAAACGTCGAAAATTCCAGAACTCAAGCGGCCTGTACGCATCATACATACACACATACATACATAGGCAATCAGCCAGACCAATTCGAAAACTAGAGAAACCTATTTTGACAGTTTTGATTGATGGTGTTTCTCCCCCCCCCCTACCGCCAAAAAAATGGCTGCCTGAAAAACTATTCCTCTACTGACCAGAGAAGAGAAAAAAATATTCTAAAAATTGCTCACTGAAGAATAAAGGTGCGGGTATTAGCAGTACAGGTGATGGAATTAATGAACCATGTATTTATTGTCTTAGTTTTGACTTTTCGAACAGGAGTTCAAAAATGTAAATAGATTGTCAGGTAACTTGTTTTGCAATTGTTCAATGTATTCATAACTGAGAATAAAATCTTGTGTCAGAAATCAACAACCAAAATTTCAACATAGCTTTCTTCAGTTTTTAAGTGATTCTGATTGGCTGTCTATGTATGTGTAAATCTTGTATACAGTCCACACTAACGGAACTAGAAGACTGATAATTGAAACATTTACTCATTATGTGTAGAAAAACGTTTGTTTTTATTGTTTGAAAATTTCTCCCTGAGATAGGTTTTCATTGGGAGTCTCAATTTACAATATCAGTTTATGCTAAATTGGTCCCTTAGTTTGATTCCAGTTGCGATTATGCTTGTTTTTTAAGAATCGAACTCAGCCCGACAACAAGGCGATAGAAGTAATTTATTCATTGATTATTCCGTCTCCCAATTTTTAATTGTTCACCCTCAACACGAAATGCCGCCAAAAGACATTGGTCACATGGCTGTTTCTATTTGGTGACGAGTCAGACCTCTTTTTGTTTTGTTTTTCTTTGCTAATGAATGGATTGGTCTAGGAACTATTTGAAGAAAAAGGCCGATGAGTTTTGTGGCTTACTCCACAAGTTTCCTTAGCAAAAATTGAAATTGACGGAGAATCCCCTGAAACACTGATTAAAAATGTCACTTTTTTTTGTATAACTTTAGCCTTTTCTGGTTTAATCAAAGAAATATCGTTTTTTTTTGTTTTTTTTTTTCATGCCACCAAATAGCCCGGGCCCGTAAA
>OY735222.1:19821189-20001189 GCA_963457665.1 Thysanoteuthis rhombus
GCGTAAGGTGATTTGCTGGAGAAAAAAAAAACACGGAGAGGAAGAGGAGGGGAGCGGAGGAAGCCCAGCAAGCTCTCAATTCCAGGGTGTCTTCACCTAGTGGTTGAAGCAAAGGACTGATAGCTCAGAGGTCGGGGTCTCCCTCAGAATATTGGTTATGGATTTTTTACTTTTTATTACGACACACGGATCGGCTCGACCCAGCCTTTCATGGGTCCCTGGGTGGAATTCGATTTGGGGCTCCCCAGCACCTTTGAAAAAAAAACAAAAACATCCAGGTCCTCTTGGGGAACTCTCCTAGCGCTCTACTAACTATGGGGCCCTAGGCAGCTGCTTAGTTCGCTTGTGCATCGATTTAAAAGAAAAAAACATGGTTTGGCTCACTTTTTCTCGGGCGGTCAGTCTTACTAATATACAATGTTTCTCCTTACGCACACATGCGCACATACATTCATGCACACACATTCACTCTTATTCCTGTTCAGAAGAGGTCGTCATTGTTTGTTGTCTTGTGGTTTGAGAGAGTTACATATTTCTCACCTCTGCCAGAGCTAGGTATTTGTATCTTGGTAAAAAGTCAGGATTTTCAATGTAGATTTCCTAAGTAGGCAGGTAGACCTTCGACATTTGAAAGATGAGCATAACACGATCTTCCTGTTCGCATTCTCCTTCCCTCTCTGACAGACCAAGCCAAGCTGATGTATTCATTCGTGTCTATCCACACGATATCTACAAAAGTTCTCAATCAAGTTCAGCAGAATTTTCTGGAAGGATCGGTCATGGCGTAAAGGAGAAGTGATTAAATTTTGGGGAGGATCCAGGAATAATTTTTCGATTGATAGATATTTTTTCCCCTTCTTTCATGCATTTATATATTCACTCATGTTTGTCCACACAACATCTCCATAAGTTCTCAATGAATTTCAATGACGTTTCGTGAAAGGGTGGGCCATTGGTTGAAGAGGATGTGATCAATTTTAGTGCTTTGAGCTGATTCAGGAATTTTCTCCGATTGAGGGATATTTTTCCTATATTGAGACAATAGTCAGAAAAATGAAAAATCGAAACTCATAGTCATCCCCCTTTTCAATGTTGCTACATATTACTAGGTATAAACATCAAGCTCCGGCATAGGTTAGAAATAGATAACTATCTCGAACCCCAAGACAGTATAAACTGATATTAGTTCAGCTGTGTGTGTTTGTCTGTGTTATACGCTCTCCGAGTGCTTTTGAATTTTTTGAGGTTTTAACCTGTTGCTTATTTAATCAAAATATCTGCACCCACCTCAATTAACGTCGAGGACGTCGTTAGCATTAACGCTCATAACATTCGACGGATCTTTGTTGTTCACTATCCAGAATGGAGGTGCTAGTGGCGTTGCGGCAACGGTGTGGACAAAAGAATCGGCAACTCGAGTTCAAACCCCAGTCGGGGCTGTTTATGTTCACTTCGCACAAACTCACTTTGGAAAAAGTAGGAATCAATCTCTTCTCGCTCCCACCCCAGCTATGGATAAAATGGGCAGTTTGATAACCTATTAGATAACCGTCTTTCAGGCAGCTCCTGCTGCGGAGACGTATCGCTCCCCGCTTTTTCTCCGGACTACATCAGCTGGGCCGAGAGGAGGATTCTGACGAATGGGCCTCCCAGGATCCCCATACGCATCGTCCAGGCATGCGTCTCGGAAGGGACACCTGTTTCGTTTCATTTCACGTGGAGACAGAAGGGTGACCATTCGCAACACAGGAAATGTCTGGCACTGCACTCGAGATACGTTTCAGGTGAAGAGCCTGCGTTAGAGGGAATGCGTATAACAGCCTGGCACATTTCTAACTAACATTTCGAAAAAATGATATGCCAATCTTTTTTTATGAATAACTAAATTGATTGTATTCGTTATTGAATTTCATCCTAATGTTAAAAAAATCCAGGTGAATTAAACACATAATTAAATTAGATTAAATCAAACACATAAGCAAACAAAAACTTTATTTTGCTGCCAAGAAACACATACATAGACTTGAGTTAAGTAAACCGTAACCAATTCAGTCGGTTTTCTGCCCCTGGCAGGTAACATTGTCGGTCCCCCCATATAACTCAGCCAGAGCCAGCCTAAGTCAGGATTGAAGTCTGACCGAAGAGCCTGCTTACGTTATGATCCATGTATTTCCAGTGTGCCTAGTATGTTCTCTGGTAAGTCTCTCTCACCTAGAATCAGTCCCCTAGTTACCGTCAGATTTCCTGCTACCTTAGGAAGTCTTTAATTCTTTCACGTGAAGGTAGCTGGATCGGAAACCAGTGAAGAGAGGTACGGAAGCCTAGGACAGGAATAATCAACTCCTCCCTCCCCTTTCCTGTTCTCCCCAAGGACGTTTAACTGCCTGTCGACGGGAACGTGACCCGGGGATCAGGACTGACAGTGAATTAAGAAGTCAAGATACCGTGTAGCTGACCTGACCAAAAGATTGTCCCTCCAACTAAGAACCAAGCAACGTGCGCAAGAAAGGGCCGTGCTTGACATCACATGAAGGGGCCACAAGAAAGAACATTATATTAGAAAAAAAAATAGGAGTAAGAAATATCATAAAACCCATCGGAGAACTCAAATGGTAATGAGCAAACCATGTAGCCAGAATGTCAGATGACCGCTGGACATCATGACTCACAACGTGGATCTCCAGAGATCATATGCGAAGTGTGGCCGGCGAAAAATAAGATGGCGTGACGATTTCGACAAAATTAGAAAATATTGGTGCCTCGACGCCCACGATCGAGAGGCCCTGATGATAAATACTGACCGTGTACTGCACAAAGCGCCAGCGTGCAGTAGACAGAATCAGAACAATTATTTTTTTGCATGTACCAGTATGGTAGGTGGTACCAGACTTTCTTTTGCATGTATAATTTTGGTCGAACTAAAAGACTCCAAATTCGAGAAACTATCATGATTGAAATTTAAATAATCAACTGGACAGAATATTCTCCAGCCCAGTCAAGATACGAGGATTTGGGATTTAAATGTTTCTATTGCATATGTAACGTCAGATTTCCATTGCACGTGTTACGCTCAATTGGCGAAATTAAGCTGCTTTTTTTTACAAAGAATAAATACTTGGTTTTAATTAGATGAAAAATTCACTTAATCGAAACAAGGATATGAAAACTACTATTTTTTTCACTATCAAAAGTTTGTGTTTTTTTAATAAAAAGTAAGTAATCACTTAGTTTCAATTGGTTTGTTTTTACAAAAATAGATAAATACATAGTTTTAATTTGAGCAAAAAAGTTTGTTTCGTCAAAACAAGGATATACAACAACTACTTTTTTACAATCAATGGTTTATGAAATCGATGACACGTACAATACACTCATCGATGCACAAACGCTAAAAGATGAAATTCAAATTCAATTAACCATTCAACATAATAAACTTCTGATCCTGAAGATGCCTGGTTGACTAATCGAAAGCGCTCGATTTCACAGTTATGTACGATTCATGCCTGCGTTAGTGCGGAAAAAAACTTGATCAGAGGACATGTAGCAGACGTGGAAAACCTTCCAAAACCGACCGCGAAGTTCCTATCAATTTGAACCGATTGATCCTGTGTTAGGTCGGACATTTCACACATCTACTGGAATCACTTCAATAGGAATTCACTTAATGCCTGTCCGTCTGTGACTCAGTAACTCGGGAACTACTTGATATATCCCTATGAAATTTCAAGTGTGTACTAATGGGATACACAGGCATGTTTTGAGTAAGTTGGAACTTGGAAGCTTGAAAAAAAAATGTGTGTGGGAAGGTCAACGTTCTCTCTGACTTCGTTCACAACCTGATTTGCATCTATTTGTATAATACAAATGGTCTGATTCCGTTTATCTGTATTAGACCTCTCTCCAACTGAATGGGTGCTTTGTGGTCAGAGATAATGAATTAAGGTAACCCAAAAAGTGCGTTAACCTAAAAATAAAAAAAAGCCTCGGTGATTTGCAACTGTGTGATAATAAGTCTTCGTTTGTCCTGATAATAGCGTTGAGTCTGCTTACGCCGATAATAATGAACTGATTTCCATCCATCTATCTACCACTATTCGAATCCATTTGTCTGCATGTGATCTGTTAGTAGCCCATACGGTGAATTATAATCAAAGATATTGAATTACGATATACCTCCAAAAACAGTTCTGATCTCTTATTGGGGACAAAGGCCCCGTTTTGGTCTTCTGCAGTAACTACCTGTAAACCACCCTCTAGGCAGGTGTTCGGCAAGTATGCATACTCCTCCGATTACATTTCTCCCACCTCCTTGATTTTTTCTTTTTCCATTCTCTACCCGTCACAGTCGTCCAAGAAGTGGGACCATCTGACTCTGCTTGGCTACCCTTATGGCGATAATTCTGGAAAGGGCGCTGAAATTACATGTCGGTCTCGGTTTGTGAGTGTCGACAACGAGCAGGTGACGACTGATATTAACATGCAAAACCACTGATTTCCCCTCAAATAAAATGCTATGCGTATCCGTAATGCTCTTCCAACATGGAATGGAGCACTCTGATGGATGAGGAATATATACGATAAATGAATATATCGCTTAAATTCAACCTCACTGACCATCCAGTTCCGCGGAGTAAAGAGAGGATCCCAGCCTCCGGGTCTGAAGCTAAGGTTTTGATCCTACTTCGTGGTACTGGATGGGATAATGGAAAGTCTATAGCCACACTGAAGAGTTGTAATACAACGAAACAGCTATCTGTGGATGACACAATAATATATATATTACACACACTTGCACGCATAACAATCTTATACATAGTGCACGGATTCTACTCTCTGATCCGAGACAGAAGTGCCTCGAGCGCGCAGATACTGCACTTTGATCTGTATCTAGTCACTTCCCCACAAGAGCAAGATGTGACACAAGGTCGGTTCAAAATGGAGGTTCTGTATGGGGAAGCTTTAAAAAATGCCTTAATCCTGGGCAGAGTGCACAGGTACTAAATTGATCCTAGGAGGAATTGCCGATCCATACGTAAATAAGAGACAAACCTGCAAACTGAGAAGCATGCAACGCACGCATGAGAGAATCATGTTCAACCTCACATGGAGAGATCACAAGACAGTACAGTATATCAGGGAGAAAGCGGGAGTCCGAGACGTCATAGAAACTATAAGAAAACTTAAATGGCAATGGACAGGCCATGTTGCAAGAATGAAAGACAACCGATGGACATCACGACTCACAACACGGATCCCCAGAGATCACATGCGAAACCGAAGCCGACAAAATACAAGATAAAGAAATGAACTGGACAAATTTAGAAAATACTGGCTCTGCAACGCCCATGATAGAGAAATGTGGCGGAACCTGGGGAAGGTCTATGTTTAACGACGGACGTTGAAAGATTGGTGATGATGATAGCGTAAATAATCTGATTGTTTTTTACGGGTACTATGCTAGTACAAATATATATAATTCTGTGGATACCACTAATTTTCAAATTATGGTACCTTATCTTACTTCAATAAACTTTATTCAATGGCAAATACCATTAGACAATAAAGGAATGGATGGTATCATTTGATGAGAGAGGCTTCTCTCCTGGACAGGTGATTTCATGGCATAACTATTTAAATCTACTGAATGTAATCAATAATTATTTGTAGAATAATGAACTGACCAGGAAATGAAGAATGACATAGATGGAAATTGTGGATGAAGTTGATTGTGTTTGTTTGTGCGTGCGCGAAAAAATATCTAATCATGGATTACACGGTATGAAATATAAATGAAACTAAAATGGCGGATGGAAAGGGAGAAAGGAGGTCCGAAATAGAGGGGAAGAGCGGGAGAGAGAGAGAGAGAGAGAAAGAGAGAGAGAAAGAAAGAAAGAAAGAATGAAAGAATGAAGCTCTGGCCAGGTTCCTGACACCTGCTGGGGGAAATAAAAAACAATATGGAGGTGGGAAGCGGAATAAGGAAGACATCAAATGAAAATGCTTTCTCCTCACTGCTCTCTCTCTCTCTCTCTCTCTCTCACACACACACACACACACACGCACATACACACACGTTTCTTCCTCTCGCAAAAAGAAAGGTTTACATAGCAACATGTACTTATAAACATCTACGTATTTACAGGAGAGGGCAACGATGAAGTAAGGTGGGGGTCTGAGAACGAATTCGATTCTCCCTGGATGCCCCAATATCGTGGCCGTGACCCAGACTAGGCCAGGCTATCCATCAACAAATTTGAATTTATATTTATAAACAATACTCAATCACCTACACAAATTATGAACATTGTATTGATTGACTCTGACGTACATAATGCATACACACAACTATATATATATATATATATATATATATATATATATATATATATATATATATATATATATAATGTGTGTGTGTATCACAATTACAAAAGATGTAAATACACGTACACACGACACGGGAGTCCACTGCTACGTTTCCTGTGGGGAAAGACGAAAGGATATATTCCCAGCAGGTGGTAAATTCGAAATATATCCTAAGGAACCCCCTGTTACCACCAAAGAACACTACCATATTTTAATATAGTTACATCAAGTTTTGTTTACATAAAACATTTGCTCTGCACAATAAACGATTTATTGACTATAAGTTTCCAACTTTCAAATGCCCGTCCCAACCCCACCCAACACACGCCCATGATTTGTGAATGAAGAATTAGGAGGGCTTTCCCTATCTGTTGCAGGCCCTTTGGTGATCAGCAGGGCCTTTGCAGGAAAGCAGAGCCTTCCACGACAGTTGCAGGAGAAGGTCTGGCAGCTGGGGAAGCTCACGCCTTGCAGTGCTACCTTTTATCTTCTGCTCTTGCTCTGTGGTTTGTTTCGCTTAGTAGACCTAGTGGGCTATGTGTCTCTGCTATTCACTAACTATGGTTGATTCCACGGAAAAGGGTCCTTCTCAATGAGTCTTTGTATCTCTTTTGTGGTTATGCATTTTTCCACCGACTATGAACTGGTTCTCCAAATAAGAGGGTCTTTGGTAGCTAATAGTTCTCCGTCCTTTTCCACGTTGCTTGCCCCCTGCAGGTGGACCTTTTGAGCATGGTCCCACTATTTGTGGCACTGGAAAGAATCTTGAAAGATTCCTATTTTCAAGTTCCTGCATTCATTCTAGAACTTTGAAAAACTAGAATTGTTCAGTCTCACTTAAGCACTGAAAATCGTCCGAGAGGTGATTCCTTTCGAAAATGCAAAAACTTAACCCTGCCGTTGTTTTCTTTGATTTAGATATTTTGATGAAAAATTAGTTTAGGGGGTCTGTATACCTGCGAAAATTTGACAGTACCTCAAGAAAGGCGTAAACCCCAATTTACCGGACCTAGGGTTTCTGGTGCCCGGCACAAGCTGAACTTCAGTGCCATTTAAAGTATAGTATTAACCAATAATTCATTCACTTATATTTTACTGCAAGGAAAATAGGCATATAGGAATAAAAAGGTTATTTCAATTATCAGATATAATAAATCATTTGATGAATAACAGATTCGTTATTATAACAATTTGAACATTTCTTCACTATCTTGTCTCGGACAGATAACTGGCGTTTCCTAGTGTTTGTGCCCCTGGGCGACTTCCCGTGTTCCCGGTACGTTGAACCGGCTCTACAAAGCCTTCATTTTTCTCTCTCATTGAATCGAATTAAATATTTGTTTGAAAAAAATATTTTTTGTAACCAAGGTGATTCTTTGATGGACGAACTGACTGAATTTGTCTTCTATTTCGAAAGAGAGAGGGGGGAGAGACAGGGGAGGGAGAGAGAGAGTGCATGGACTTGGGCAAGAGAGACGAAAGAAGATATTGATGTGGAGTGGGGATAGACAGATAGCTGGAGAGAGAAAGGGATAGAGAGAGAGAGAGAGAGGATGGACTTGGGCAAGAGAGAGGAAAGATGATATTGACGCAGGGTGAGGATAGATAGATAGCTGGAGAGAGAAAGAGAGAGGGAGATAGAGAGAGAGGGAGAGAGAGAGGATGGACTTGGGCAAGAGAGAGGAAATAAGATATTGACGGTGGGTTGGGATAGATAGATAAATGGAGAGAGAAAGAGAGAGGGGGGGATAGAGAGAAAGAGAAATAATGTTATCTTTCTCTCATTCGTTCAACTCTGACCAATATTCTTGCATTTAGTGACACAGTCCGTTTCGTTTAGAAATAGAACAAAATAAATTAATTTAAAAAAAAAAAAGGAGGAAACTCTTCTCTCTTCGGAGAATGAAATAAAACAAAAAAAAAACTACAAAAGCCTTGAAAATCAAACAACTACCCACCCTGTATTTTTGTCCATTGCTTTGTTGTTGTTGTTTATGTATTTTTCATTATTTCATCCCCCCTCCCCCGGTCCGTCGCCCTCGCCAAATACGCACCTTTTTCTTTGCTTAGAATTGAAATTGAAAACTTCCTAACGGTGCAGACTCTATAATTACGTTGTTTGCCGCACTGAATGCTATTGGTAAAAATGGACAACATTTCAAAGATAATTTCTCCGTAAATATTCATAACAAAGGCTTTTAAACTTTTGCCCCTTTTTCAATTCATTCTAGATTTTTTTTTCTTCTTCTTCGACATTTTTTTCTTTACTCTGGTGTGTGTGTGTGTATGTGCCATGCGTGCGTGTGCGTGTGTAAGAGTGTGGTGTGGTGCTCTGAGGTCTGTGTCGGGAGTGCTGGAAGACAAACTATTTATTCACAGTAGATCAATCGAGCCCAGGCAAAGTTTATTTGAAGAATAGAAAGAACCGAAACAGAAAAGGGTTAAAACGAAACAAATTGGAAAACAAACAAACAAAAAACTCTTTTAAATTAAAATATGTATAAAAATGAAAACAAAAAACTGGAAATAAAAAGTTGAACCCCCCCCCCCAAAAAAAACGGAAGAAACATTTTTTTAAACCAAAAATTAAGCGGGTGAGAACAGCACTATCAGCACCAGGAGAGAAACTAATAGAATATAAAATGATACAGCATCTGAGTTCACGAGTAATAAAACCGATCGGGAATTTAGCGCACAGAACCAGAGGTCAATGATGTGATTTCACTTGAAGCAGGGCAGCCGAACAATTTCCAATTCAACAACCAAAATGGCCACCGACAAAGTACCAAATTTTTGTAAGAAAAGATAAATATATAAGCCCGGCTGCTCCCTTCCCAAATTTTATACCGACCGAAGATGATTACTGCAACTATTGAATAGTATATATACTAAGTCAAAACTGATAAACATGTATTAGTTTTTTTGTTTTTTTTTCGTATAAATGTATTTATGTGTAAGAATCGAGTAAGCCCGAATGTGAACTTAAACATCCTCGGCCGAAATTTGAACTTGATCCGCCCTTTTCGTTTTCAATTCTGGTAACTGCCACGCCGTCCTACATATTCAGACAACTATCAACTGAAACTATGAACATAGGTTTCTTCAGTTTTCAAGTTACTCTGGCTATGTATGTAACACATGTGCAGACTAATGGAGCTAAGAAGCTGAAAATTTGAACATTTATTCCTTTCTATGTCTAGAAAAAAAACGTCTGTTTTTTTTTTTTTAAATACCCCCTTCAGATTTTTGTGGGTAGGTTCAATTTTCAATGTAAGTTTATGCTAAATTGGGTCCCTTAGTTTCTATCTGGCAGCATTCGTGCTTTGTTTTTTTTTTAAATTCAGACTTTTTAGTGATCACTGCCCTCCAAAAGGCGAGAAAAGTAACTCAATCATTGATGACCTTTTTTTCCAATTTTTTAATTCATCACCCACAACACAGCCTGCTACCAAAAGATAGTTTCTATTAAATGACCCGTTTCTTTCATTAAATTCAAGTTATTTATAAGATTGGAAAAACAGAAATAGCTTAATACTTGACTGATTTGTTGTCCCGGGTTGAGTTAATTATAGTTTGTGCAACAACAAGTGTTGACAATAAAATATTTTATTTCAACTCTTTAATTCATTAAAAAAATTGAATGACACAATCAATGGAAATAACGCCTGATTAGAATTATTCCCCTTTGGAAATCAGGTGAACTTTCAACATTTTTCTCTATTCAATGCACAGAACTGCGGTCAAAAAGAGATTTCTTTCTTGAGTAGGACTAGCTGTATCATATGACATACCAAGCCTGGAAATCTTAGTGTGTATGAGTTTTAAAAAAAGCTTGGTGCAGTGATATGGGGTCAGAAAAAAAATCATGTCCTTCAAGGTAGGGCCTTCACCTGTTCACCACCTAGTTTTAATTAACTTACTCACACACTCAGGACCTCGGCTACACAAGCCCTTCTTAAGAACACAGCGGGGGAGGGGGGGTGACACAGATTTATGTCCAATCGCTGTTTTCTTCACACACTCTGATTCCACTCAAAAATTTTTTTAACCCTGTCCACTACAAGTCACAGATTATATCTAAAAACACTTTTCCATATATATCTCCAGTACACTTTCTTGATAAAGCCAGCTTTGGTGAAACATTGAATTAAAATAAAGAAATTCAGTTGTACAAAACATAGCCTTCTGATATTGTCATTTCACTCTGATATATTCATTTATATAATTTAGTAAATATATCAATATAAGCAAATATGTAAAAAAAATTTCAAGCCAAAAATTTTTTCTTCATACATATGTATGTCTATGGTCAAAGTCTTCTGCATTCATAAATGTTTATAGGCACGAAAGCTGAGAAATTTCCTTTAAATTCATATACATACATTTTGTACTCAAGAAAGATATTTGAGAAAAACAGTATTCCACATATATACCTATATTTTTTCCCCTAAATTTATCAAGAGCATACATTCAAGCTAAAAAATAAGTATGTATAATTTTTTTCTTTTTGATACATAATTATATTTTGACACTTTCATCTATCATTTGAAGCCATAAGTCTTCAAATGGGATTAAAATTTCCCTTGACTTGGTAAAAGACCCAAGTAAAAAAGGGGGACAGAGGGCTGGGGGGTAGAACCTGGTATCAAATATTTCTGTCTGTTTGCTTAAATACCAGACAAAAAAATTTCCCATAGGATGTAGAAAATGAGAAGCTGGGTTTTTTTACTTACAAATTGAGCCATTGTTCTGTTCAACCTATCAGTTCAACTCAGGGATTTTTCCATTGTTGAATTTAAGATAAGTATTTACTTATATGATTTCTTTTGGGGGGGGATTTAAACCTGCTCTGATCTTATCAGAAAATATTAGGATGTAGTCATTTCAATTTGTACTTTTATTTAGCCATTTATATCTTGAGGAGCATCTATCAAACAAATGCATCAGACCTTTTTTTTTTCACTCTAATGGTTACATATTTAGTAACACGGCAAATGCTAAAAGCATTCAGGTCTGATTAGTCAATCAATCGTAACTGTCAGAAACCTAACATCTTTTGACTGTATGTCGTTTCAGGGATGATCAATTAAAAAATTTTCAAAAGCTACTTTTATCACCTTTTGTTGGGCAGTGATTGCTAACAAAGTCTGAATTTTCAAAAAAGATAGGAGTTAATGCAACTAAGGGATCAATTTAGCAGAAATTTTAATTGCAAATTTAACCCCTGCTAAAAGAGCTAGAAGGCAGGAGGGGTGTGAAAAAAATCAAGTTTTTTCTTGACATAATAAGGAGTAAATACATACATAGCCAGCCAGCCTCAAAGACTGAAGAAATCTATGTTGTCAGTTTTGGTCAATGGTTTCTAATCCCAGGAATAAAAGCAGATACCAAAATTTCTTCAATACTTTTACAATATGAACACATATAATGGAGAAAATAATACAACGGTCTGTCCTTATCTTTACTCTCACTTTCTGTAGATTCAGATACCCGAGGCCTATATAAGAAATTCATTACAATCTAGAACAATCTATAAGTTTTTACCTGATAATAGTCCTAAAGTGTAAGTGTAGTGTTGTTGGCAATTTTGATTTATCAAGGAAGCCATCAAGTGCTTCCTTAAAATAAAAAGATGGAAGGCCTTGATTTAAAAAAGAAAAAATCAGATGCAGAGGTTGCTAAGATCTACAGTAAGAACAAATCTTCTATCCATCTGATAACTCTCCTCAGTGATTATCGTCATAATTATTCTATTTTATTATTATTTATTGTTGTGAGTCTCTTAGTGTGACTGATTTATAAATAAAACTTCATCATAGGTATGTATATATTGGAAACAACATGATTTATATGAGGTTCAGTATAATTCATGATTTCAAGTAATCAGTGTGCCTCTTGGAATATCTATCCCACAGATAAGAGGGACTACTCTAATTTGAAAACTTGGATCAATCAATACCTGATCTATGCTCAACTAGAAAACATGTGCAAAACATTTATGTCAGAGGTGTGCTTGTTTTATAAGGTTGTAATGAAAGTTCTCTCTGTTGTTTTAATCTATTTGGAGACAAATTCATCAGTGAATAAGGATACACTTGACCATCAATGAACTCTTTCACTTTCGATAACTTTATTCAATCTATCAGCAAGTTTTTCAGTTCTAGATTTGTAAAATACATTCGATTTTCACTTGAAATAAGGGACTAACTGATCTTCATTCTGTTCTCTTGAAGAGGGTCTTTGTCCATCAAATGATAGCCAATCAAAGCAACATTAGGAGAGTATAGTGGATGAATCATTTTTCCCCAGCCGAATACCTCTATGAGATCCTTTGTGACACGTGCAATATGAAAACTCACATTATTTTAATGAAGAATGACCTCTTCTCTGTTCACTAAGAAAAAAGCTGTTTTCAAATTCTAAAGTTGTTGGCAGCAAACTTCAGCAGTGACTGTTTGGATATCATTTGAAAGTTTTTAATGGATGCTTCCTGACATATTTCACCAAACAATGAAGAAGATCTTTTTTTAGATGAAGGTTACTTCTTAGCTGGATCACTGGTCTCTTATCGAGACTTAGCTACTGACGATGGTGTTTAACATTATGAAGAAGGATCCATTTCTCATCCCCAGTTACATTTCTGTCAAAGGAGGACACCTGAAGGCTCCAAAAAATGCAGTGACTCAGAATAATCAGCACATTGTTGTCTATTTGCTATGGACAGGTCAGGGAGTACCCATTTCCCAACCTCTGACTCTATTCCTAGCTCCTTCAGATTGCGATGAACCTTCATATGGCTAACATTAAATCATTTGCCAAGTTTCCTGACTCTACCAGCAGGACGCGGATGGTATTCCAGCTATTTTGTTTAGGCGGTCTCAGTTTAAAAGAAAATGGATAAGACTTTTGAAACAACCTAATATTTTTACTTCAAAGATTTTATTTGAGTGCTCTTTTCACAATGTGAACGGATTTGAACATTGACCAAAAATTTTATCTAATCTTTTGAACTTTTGAGCTTCATCACTGAATCTTTAGGAATTATATAGTTTCTTAAAATCATCTGGTTTCCTCTACTGCTACCCTTGAATCAACTCAAAAAAAAAAAATCCCTTTAAAGGTCTTTGCTTCAATTTTTCTTGCGGCCCGATAACAGATTTAATCGTAAGATTTGATTTGTTCCCCTAAAACTGTTTTATGGATAAAACCAACATCAATCTGCTTATTCTATACTCAAACACTTGTTTATTTCATAGATTATCCATTTGTAGGGATTGTAATTCTTTATTTGTCTTCTATTTACTTTCATTTTTACATTTCCATTTAGATGTAATGTCTTTCCGCAAAGGGACAGTCATGTATGCAAAATGTATTTCTATGAGTAATCAGAAATCCGTTGGTTTTAAGAAAAAAAAAAAAGATAAAGGTTTTAAATTCTTTTCCTTTTATAAAAATATTAATGAAAAAAAAAAAAAAAGCATTAACGATAACAAGAAAACAATCAAGATTTGTCAAAACGTTAAAATCCTAAATTTACTCAAGACATATCGAGTTGTTTAGTGGTGGGGGGCTCAGTCAGTACAATATTATTCTTTGAGTCTAAATGTTTTTATTTCATTTGTTTATTTTTTAATTTCAAAGTAATATTGCCAAAAGAGATCGAAAGGAAAAGAAAAAAAGTGAATCACCAATGTATGACAACTTGGTTGAATTTACTGTGTTGAAGAAGATGAATTGGGATTAGGGTCCCTGTATCAGTAAGCAAGTATAGGTTTTAAAGGGATCTGGCAGAAAATATTTAAGATAATAAGAGGTTTTAAAAAGGGATTTAAAAACCTAGTCATACCATGTTAAGTTGAAGATTTACGCATTTTAAGGAATTCTGTTTTCTTCTTCTTCCAATTTATTATCATTGTAATCATTGTTATGAATATTATTAGTATTATTCATTTTATTATTATATACATTAAAATGATTTTCTCTCTCTTCCTGTCATCTATATTGTTTAGACATTTGATTTTTTATTATTTCTTTCTTTTTGACATTTTTCTCATTCTCTAGAAATCTTTTATTTGAATTCGAGTAGAAAACTTTTTCTTCTTCTAAATTCTTTCTCTTTCTTCTTTTTTTATCTACTTTTTCATTTAGTCTTCTCATCCTTCGTTTATTTTTCCCCTCTTCTTTTTTGCACTTATTTTCTTCACGGTTTTCTTCCCGTGTTTATTCGCCAATTTATTCTTCTTCATCTTCTTCATCCGTCTCCTCCTTTACAAATACTTCTTTCATTAGTTTCTATTCCCCTTAGAGTTTCTTCTTCAATTTTTCTTTCCATTTTCTCTTTCATACCTGTCTCCTTCTCTCTTATTTTTCTTCCTCTTTCAATTGATAGAAACTGTCAACCAAAACTGTCATACTTTTTTAGTGATCACTGTCCATCCAATAAAAAATGAGAGAAGTCACTTATTCATTGATCACCCCTTTTTCCTATTTTTTCAATTGATTACCCCCAAAATAGCAAGCTGCCAAAAAAAATTGGAGTGGGACTATCCTTTCTTTTTTATCGTCTTTCTTTCATTATCAAAAAGAGGGAAGAAAGTGGAGTACAAGTTTCCCTGCAATCCAAAAGCGGAGCCTTTGTATGAAATCTTTTGGAAACCGAAAAAGCTAAAAAAGCAATAATCATTAATTGATATAGAAAGCTTTTTTAGTTTTCCCAGCCCCCACCAAACTTTTTTTTTTATCTCTGCCAGTTTAAGAGGTCTAGAAGGCTTTTCTGATATCTCAGAATACATCTTACTAAGAGATGTACAAAATAAATCAAGATGAAGTGCAGATGCTCACAAACACAGTTCTAAGCTATTCCAGTTTTGGGTCTTTCATTAAAGTGGTGTGAAGCAAACCCTTGTAAATTGAGGGATAACTGCAATTGTGGGTATCCGCTGCCACTTTTCAAAGGATGGGGGGGGGGAGTTAGCAAAAGAATATATTCGTAATATATGTTAGTGTCGACCCTGTTACTGGTGAATAATAATACTGTCTTTTCATATAGGTACAATAAGTTGGAGTTACATAAAACAATTATACTACTCCATCATCTCTTATTGGCTATAAGGTTCCAACTTTCAAACCCTCTTGCTCTCAGTGAGAAAGCTTGATTTGAGTGTGTGTGTGTGGGGGGGAGGGGCGAACAGGGCATTTGCTTCCCCCAGGATCAGGCCCTGTTTGCCCCCCCCTCCCCAGCAGACGGCCATGCCTGCAATCATTGAGATATATCTTCTTCACAATTTTCTTTTTTCCCAAATTCATATCATTATTTCTTCTTCTTCTTCTTCTTCTTCTTCTTCTTCTTCTTCTTCTTCTTCTTCTTCTTCTTCTTCTTCTTCTTCTTATTATTATTATTATTATTATTATTGTTGTTGTTGTTGTTGTTATTCCCACTACTACTACTACAAAAACAATGACAATAATGATAATGATATATTCTATAATTTTTTTTTCTATATCATTTATCATCGTGAACCTTCTTTTTATTTTTCAAATTATTATTATTCTCATAATGATTATTTCTTCATCTTCATTTATTATCCCCCCTCTCTTTCATCTTCTTCTTCATCTTCTTCTCCCTCTTCCTGGAATGTACATTAAAAACCACAGAAGGATTCATCGTTCCTTTTCATCCACGATCCGTTCAAAAAGAAGGACAACCTCCCCCGTCCCTCGTCTCCACACCCATCTCTCAAAATCTGTCAAAACATACTTCTTACTTGACGGAGTCCTCAAACATTTCAAACAAATCCTTTTCTTTAAATGTCAAATCGGAAAATCTTCCCCTGGGATCATCTATTTATTTATTTATTCATTACAAAATAAAAAGAATAATGAAAAATCTCTCTATCTTTCTGACTTCCTTTCATGAACTCTGTTTAAATATATAAATTTTCCAAAAGTGAAAAAAAAAACCCCAGAAAGAACGTAAAAGTAAAAAAATACGAAGAGAATTTTTTTTAAGACTTTCAAATCTCTCAACATAAGAAGGCTTTTCTAAATGCTTACTTAATATATAAATCCGGTGTTATCGTTGCTCTAAGCTTCTTACACTTGGGTTATCAAAGATTCACACCAGTTTTATTTCTTATACATCTGAGCCTGTGAGCCGAGTAAAAAAAAAGAAGAGTGAAAAAAAAAGGAAGAAGAGATAAGAAAACAAAAACTTACCCGCTTACTGATAATCCTCCAACAATCTTTTTTAGAACCTTCTGACATTGTTTTTTTTCTTTCTTATTTTTCCATCTTCTGTAGATGTGGTGAATAAGATAAAGACCCTGTAAGCCTAACCTCTCTTCTCTGTAGGTTGTGTCAGCAGTATATGTCAGGCACTTAGATCATTTGTCGTTTATTTAGTTTTATTTGCAAATAAACAAAGTAATGAAAAAAGACGGGGTCTTTTGGGATTTCAAGCTGTGTAATAAATGTTTTACAATGACATTTACATAGAGAGATTATCTCACTTCTTACTCTCCATGTCTTCAGTTTTTATTTCAGTCAGTGCATTATCTATTTATATTTTTAAATATATATATATATATATATATATATATATATATATATATATATATATATATATATATAGATAGATAGATAGATAGATATAAGCAAAATATAATTTTAACATTGAATCACTTGACAAAATATCCATAGCACAGAAACAGATTGACCCAACTGTAGTTAGTGATCCATAGAATAGAATTAATTATTAATCATTATATGCTCTGTTTTATGGAATTGTTATTAGTGATTTATCTTTGATAATCATTTTCTAAAGTATGGAGTGCCATGTATTTCTAACAAATATGTATAGACAAAAACAAACATATATATATATATATATATATATATATATATATATATATATATATTGTTAAGAAAATGGATGTATTATTCCATCGGTCACAGATTAGATTCCAGTCGCAGTCCATCTACTCTGATTGTTTATTCTATTTATGCTGTCTAGGCCAAATGATACATTTATTGAGTAATAACGAGAGGTCATTTCAAATAGAGTTTCAAAATAATATAACACATTTATAAATATACATATATATATATATAATATCTAACAAACGTGTGTGTTTCTGCCCTTTTGAGCTTCTTCAGAAAAAAAATTACTGATAGAGGAATCAACCAGTAAATAAGAGAAAAAAAAAATATAAATAGAATAAGACAGAGTTTTTCCACCCAGAAAACAGTCAGCCGTCCCCCATAACGTTCTGAATAGGGATCCGTATATATTGAATCATTCGCCCGAAGAAGCCCAAAAGGGCAGATACTTGAACATGCTCATATAGAAACTTTATTATCTCACTATATCCAATGCTGTACTTGAACTTAATGTTGAATGTGTAGAGCACTTCATGAAATAAATCCACTGGATATAGAATTACTGATCTGTACTTTGGTAATATATATATATACATGAAAGAGAGGAAGAAAAAGGGTGTTCGATGGCCTCATGGTTGATGGCATGGAGAAAAGAATTGGTGAGCCATTTAAACTCCCCCTGATACATAATGCATTTACTTTGCAGTAATACCCTTGGGAAAGGAATGAATCCATTTAATTATATTAGATAGAATTAGATGCAATCAGAATTCGTTTTTCTCCCCCAACAAAGGGAAGATTGAGATTTTAAGCCATGTTTGGTAACCAGTCTACAAGATGAACAACTTTCATTGTAAACCAGGGAGTAGACATCCTTATGAACAGTAAAGCTTTGTGAAGAGCAATAAGCACAGCATAACCATGAAGATATCCTTGTTTGTCTCCAGACGTCCTGACCAAGTGATTCTGATAACAATAACTGTTTGATACCGTTATCCATGATCATAATAAATGGCTCCCTCTTTCTCCATATAGATTATATACTTTAGAATATCAATAAAAAAGGAATACAACAAAATTTGCATAAAAACATCAAAATTGACAAATGTAAAAAAAAGCCAACAAAAAAAATTTGTTGGTTCATTTTTTTTCCCCACTACACGGACAGGTTCTCATAGTTTTTTTTCCTTTCTTTGATTGTTTATTCTTTAAAGGGTTAAAATTTAAAAATACATATTAGAAACCATCAACCAGGAATGCCAAATTAGGTTTCTTTAGTTTTTAAATTGGTTTAGCTGGCTATGTACATATCATGTGTACAGACTACACCAATGGAATTGGAGAGCTGAAAATTTAAAAATTTACTCTCGAAAAAAAGTTTTTATTGTTTCTTTCACTCCACCTACCAGGGTTTTGGGGTGGCTTCAATTTACAATATAAGTTCATGCTCAATTGGCCCCTTAGTTTGTGTTCAGCTGCATTCATGCTTGTTCATTAAAAGATTTGACTTTTTTTAGTGATCACCACTGTACAAAAGGTGAGAGAAGTTACTTATTCATTGATCTCCACAATTTTTTAATTGATCACCCCATACGGTACATACTGACAAAAGATGTTGGTCACATGACGGTTCCTATTGAGTGACGAGCCAGATCCAGTTTCTTGATATACAATGGTATGATCGATAAAGATGTTTTTTAATCAATGTCTCCCTTTATACATAAATACGTATAAAAAAGAACCATCTCCGTCAGACAATGGCCATAGACAAAATAAAACCCACCTCGAAGTCTTCTCCCTTTTCCGCCTACCCCCACCGAATCAGATGTCAATGAGTACTTTGGTACTATAACTTCCGACCAAGAGCACTGGATTAGACATTCAAAAGAGGATAGCAGTATATATATATATATATATATATATATATATATATATATATATATATATGATTATTGGATGGATTGGTTATATCCAACATAATGGTGAAAATTATTTGAGACAATGAGGAAAACACAGTATAGATGAATACGTATTTATTCACTGATGTTTCGTAGAGGGTGACCCCCACATCATCAGCGAGATAGTGAAAATATTTAATATGTAGTTTCCCCATGTTGCTGATGATGTGGAATCAATTCCTACGAAAGGTCCGTGAATGAATACCCGTTCACCCAATCTGTTTTCTTCATTTCACTAATATATATATATATATATATATATATATATATATATATATATATATATATATATATATATATAAACATATATATATATATATATGTATATATATATATATATATATATATATATATATATATATATATAAACATATATATATATATATAAACCTGACACAAGATGGAGGAATGATACATGCCGTTAAGATATGACAGTATTAGAGCAATTGCAGTGTAGTCGTGAAAGGAGACAGGAAAGGCCTTTGTCCAGCAGTGGACATAATGGCTGATGATGATAGTGATGATATCTGTATATTGGATTAAGGTAACTTACACTCATACTTGAATACACATACACACACACACACAAACACAAATATGCGTGTGTACATATATATATATATATATATATATATATATATATATATATATATATATATATATATATATATATATATATATGCGTGTGTGTGTGTGCATATGTGCATGGAAATTACTTCAATTCAAAACATACATAAATGAACGAGGAAGTACCGAAAATAACCAATTCTCACTGTGCGGCTAAATGTCATTATTCTGAGCCAGTGTTCCACGTGGTTGGATTCTGGATTGACTTATTATTCGGTGATTTTTGCAATGAAGAAAGAACCAAAAATGTGCATGAAGTTTTTTTTTTCTTTGAGGAGAAAAGGGCAGCTGAAACTGTTGTTACTCTTCGAGAAGTTTTTTTTATTAAGGAAGAAGCTTCAATTAAAACAAAAGTGTATGGTAGGTTCTCGCGTTACAAACGTAGAGATACAACTAATATCTTGCCGATCTTCAACGAGCCGAAATGACGAAAATCTATTAAAGAAAAAAAAAATATGTACCACGGGGTCGAAGATCGTCGTTGAACCATTGAAGAGATATCCAAAATGACTGGTTTATCTTGAAGTTCAAAAAATATCAATTGAATATTTGGAAATGAAACGCGTTTCTGCTGAATTTATGTCTCGTTTGCTGAAAGAGTGCTATGATCTGAAGGAACAACTTAAAGGTTATCACAATTTCTTAATGATTTTATGACGAGTGTATAATTCTGATTACTATTGAGTACCCCCTCGAATATGTACACTCTCTCACACACACACACACATATATATATATTACCAAAGTACAAATCATCAATTCAATATCCAGTGTGTAATAGGTTTATTTCATAAAGAGCACTGTACATTCAACATTAGGTTAGAGTAGAGCTTCATATATGGTGAAATAATAGATTCACTGCTCAAACATGTTTATGTTTCTGCCTTTTTGGGCTTCTTCAGGCGAATGATTCGATTTATTCGGACCCCCATTTAGGATGTTACTGCGTGTAATTCGGGTCTTCATTAATTACAGTATGGGTTATGAAAATGAATTTGCCTTACCTAAAAATCTTCAGATATATAACTCATTTAATCTTTCTATGCATGTGTAACTTGTCAGTTCCAATTACACGCTATAAATTGACTTTGATGTGCATATTTTGTGATTTGTCGTGTATTCCAGTTTCTGTGTATGAAGGGCCCACCGAAACTGGAGTGTCCCTGGCCCCCAAGGTCTAAATTCGGCCCTGTAGATATGTATCATCATCATCATCATCATCAGTGTTTAATCGTCTATCGTTGGATATAGACCTTCCCCAAGATTTGCCAGATCTCTCTATCTTGGGTGCAGTTGTTAAATACATCTAACCGGCCACCCCCTCACCAGTGTCCTAACGGAAGATGATCTTATTTTGCTTGTTATCTTCGATTTTATAATAACAGCTTCAAGATACTGTGAATGATTTTACTTGTAACGTTACCGTAGCACACGACGGACACATTTTTGAAGATCATTAACATCCATAATTTTTTTTCTAACTTTTGTTTAGACGGTCTATCTTATTTCTTCTTCCCATCTTTGATGTTTTCACGAGGTTTCGGTCGATTCATTCTACGACCTTCTTCAAGTGTGATACTCAACATCCTTAAGGAAAGTGAGTCTTTTTAACGGCCCCTCTCTTTGGTGAAAAAAAAGAAAGAAAAAGAAATAGTATCAAAAAGAAAATTCAAACTTTGACCATAACGCTTATGAATGTGTTATTCTATTTTAGCGACGATCCATAATTTTTGTCCGTAAATTTTATTTTGAAGTCTCTGATCTTCATGAGGACCAATGGCCGAAAGCGCTCGATCCCAAACGTTTTGACAAAGCCCACACTCATTGACACGTGTTCTCTTGTATGTGCACAAGAAAGAGCTTATTTAAAAGAAACCTTTATCCGTGTTCTTTAATAAAATATACATTAACGAAGATTTGCTGCCTTACGCATCATTGACATTATTGTCTGCATATAAGTATTCATATGTATATATATATATATATATATATATATATATATATATATATATATATATATATATATGTGTGTGTGTGTATATATATGTATATATATGTATATATATATATATATATGCGCGTAAATGTGTGTGTACATGCATGTATTTATGTATACATGTACACACACACACACACACACACACATATATATATATATATATATATATATATATATATATATATATATATATATATATATACGCTTTTGAATAGCCTCTTCAAGTGGGTGGGAAGATCGATTTTAAGGTTCGTACATCGCTCAAACACGCACATACATTTATCACTTATGAATGCATAAATAATATATGTAGAAATATGTAAGTAAGTAAGTTCAATTTTCTGTGATGTTTTGTTGTCTTTGAGGCTTCCGCTCTTTCTTCACGAAAACCGTCTCGTGTCCTTGTCAGAACAAAAGCAGCCTTTTTCTTTCTGGGGAAAGAATTGCGTGCAGACCACAAAAAAAAAAAAAAAGCAAAATATAGATCTTTATGCACGAAACTAGAGAAGTGAAGGTAAAAAACAAGACAAAATTAAAACAATTCAGGGGAATAAAACAAAGGGGAAATGCGGTAGCAACGAACAAATTTGACGTGTTTTCCGACAAGAAGGGCGGCTTACTTCTTTTTTTAAAAATTTACATTTCTTCTTCTTGTATTTCTTTTTAATTTCGTGGGAGATATCTTTCCATGTCTACTTTGCCATCTCTTCACACCCCCCACAGTTCATTCTTGTTCTCTTTTTCGATGTACGTACGCGAAATGAATAGATAAATAAATATAAGCAATGAAGAATATTTCGTTTCTGATATATGGTATTGTTTGTCTACGTTGCGTGTTATGCCGTGAGAATTTTATTTATTTATTTATTAGGATACGAGTCTTCTTGTGTGTGACCAAGGTCGTTATGGAGATAAGGTTAAAAGATAGATTCCTTGGGGAAAGGAACAATTGGGAAAAATAATGCAAAATATCTTTTTATGTTAACAATACATTTATCTCTCGATCTCTACACATATCGCCTTCGTGTGCGTATTGATGTATATTTAGGCTTGTTAATAAAATGTATGTGTGTAAGTAAATTTTAATGATCCTGAGTTCACATATAATTCCCTTTTCAGATGATGCGCGTAATTTGCCCTTGTGTGTGTATGAATGTAGACATATTCTATCACGTAGGCATATTAACTGACTCATACAATATATATATATATATATATATATATATATATATATATATATATATATATATATATATATAAGTAATGGATATTAGTATCCGACACTGTGAATAAGGAAAGACTGTTTTAGGAACTCAATTTTGCAAAATTGAGTTCCTAAAACAGTCTTTCCTTATATATTACCGAATTATTTACGGTAGTAAAAGAATCAGCGGTGTTGATCGGTAAATGAAGAAATCAGAACCAGGTGGGATTTGAACCCACACCCATTACCATGGGAGTACCTATGTAGCCTAGGTCTGCGCTAACCGATTGAGCCACTGGTAAATAAAGGTCAAAATAGTACTAATTTTTTTTCTTTCCTTCGATCGTTATCCGGTTTTGTTAATACGTGTTCTGTTTGTCTCAGAATAACAGGTATAATTTTTGATCATCACCGTTGTTTTGCTCTCTAACGTACATAATTTAGTTCGAGCAAAATCAAGTTCCTAAAACTGTCTTTCCTCATTCACATTTTCCAATACTAATATCCATTTACTTTTGATGCTGTTAACATAGAAACAATGATACGTACGTAAAGATACGTATATACCCGTAGTTTTGAGACTAACAGGACATGAACCAAACCATTCGGCGATCGGAGAAGAGAATTTAATGAGAAAAGGGTAATATTTCGGCCTATATCTATTCTTAGAGTCCTGGAGGCTCAATTGATTAGTGCAGACCTCGGCCACATAGGTGCTCCTGTGGTAATGGGTATGGGTTCAGATGTGAGTGTCATCACTTTATTTTCCGATCATTGTCGTTGTTTTGATCACTACCGTAACTGATTCGGTTAGAGCAAAGTTCAGTTATTGAATATGTCTTTCCTTATTCACACACACACACACACACACACACACATACATTTATAGTCAAAAAATACGAAAGCTTCATCACGAAACACATCGAAAAAATTTTTTCAAGTCACTTCAGTCACTTATTTCCCAATATCTCTGTTAATGTAATTTATCTCATTTTTTTCACTTTTTAAAAAAAAATTTTCATTGTTTTGCACATACCTTAACATTATGGTACGATGTGTTAATTTCGTGGATGTAAAAACAAAACAGTCACATGAACATGGCGCCCCAGCAGTGTTGATCAAACTTTCATATATATATACTCAAAAGACAGTTGAGTTGAATTTATATAATTGATTCCGAGTACTCAATATGTACATAAAATGTAGATGGAACATTATGATAATATTAGAAAAAGATTAGATAAATCTTTTATCAAAATATCTTTTCATTAAATAACAAGTACCAAGTAAAAACCAATAAAAATTGTTACACGAAAAGAGCAAAAACGCTATTACTTTGTAGGACAACATAAATATTTTAATTCAGTATCACGCCTACTGGACATCAATGCAATTAGACCCTTTACTGTTTTCCAGGGGATTTTTCCCAATTCTACTATAATATTGTCTTTTAGGGCTTATTGACTATCGGATGTCTCGATCGTTTGTCATTTCTAGATGAGGTTAAGGTGCAATAATTAGGCTGGCTATCGCAGCAACACAATGTTATTGTTTTCAGTATAGCGCTGCTACGTCTTTCGGTTGGTCATCATTCTGAAAAACGAACGAACGAACAAACCATTGGATTCCAGGTGTACGGTACTTTATTTCGAGATTAGACTTACCAACCATGTCTCCCTTAATCCGATATAACCGACGACGTTTCCAGACATACGACCCCCCCCCTCACATTCTTCATTTAATGTATCTCTGGCCATTCAACACAAATATGTCACTTCATATTATTTTGACTTCTTTTCCGAGCTTTAACTCTTTTGCCCTTTGGCGTCTTGCGCATTCACTCACCTATTCTTGCAGGGAAACCCTTGGCATTTTGTGGATCAAGCACGTGCGCAGGGGGTGCATGAGTTACTCGAATCCCTGTCCTACTTCTCTCTCTCTCTCTCTCCGTATCAAAAGTGCCCTTTCAGAAGAAAAAAATAATTAAAGAATATATCTCTATAGAGGACATGTTACTAGCACCTGGCTTTCAGCTTCTGGTTCTGCTAATAGAACATGACGTTGTACTAATTTAGGCTAGTAGCAAAGTTTATTTAGTATATTCAAGAACCGTTATAATTGTTCTAATCCCTGCAATGTTATTGTAGTTTGTGTTAGTTGCAGTAGAATGTTCGGGTGCAGTTATATAGTTATCATCTATCTTCCATCGTATATTATTGTAATTTATGGTATTTTCCCCGGTTTATCCATTGCATTAAAGCCTAATTCTTACATTTATAAGTATGAATAGATAAGTATTTCTGGCGCCGGCTGCACATCTCATGAACTGGAATTGTTGGATCTACTTATTCCATTCGAATTGTGATATCTCTCGCTCTGCACCATTTGCACCAGCTTCTTAATGTTAGTCATTCTGATGAGTGGCTTCCCTATGATATAAACAAAAAAGCCTCCATGACCTTATTTGAATCTTCCTTTCTTTTTCAACAAATTGTGATGGGGGGGGGATATTTTTCTGCTACATAGACCGCAAGAACATTAAAGAGGATAGACCCCTGAACTACCTTTGTACTCTCCTTAACTAGGACTGCAGCATTTATAGCCACACCCAAAGACGTACCTGCAACGCTTCTGCCAGCTAGGGTAACTTAAATACCGGAGTCTTTTCCAGTAAAGATCTTACAATCAGCACCAAAAGCTTCAAGTACTCGGAAGTCTGCCTTTGCTTTTTTCTGTATGGTTTAGAGTTCTGAACGGTTGTCGAGCACGCATAAAAAGCCTAGAAGCCCTCCATGTGCGCAGTGCTATCTCCAACGGATACCTGGCATGACCTGGTGCGACCGCATTCCCCATGTCATGATCCCGCAACAGGCCAACAGCTCAAGCATTGACAACTGCGCTAGGTCGGCCATGTCATCCGGATGCCCGAGAATCGCACACCCTGACAAGTATTCCACAGAGAGCAAGCCGAAGGCCAGCGCTCATCCGGAAGACAGAAGAAACGATACAAAGACCACCTTAACATCGTCTTCCAGCAGTGTGAGATACCCACAAACAATCTAGAAATCCTGACTTCCGACCGTGCAGCGTCAAATTTGTAGGAAAGGCTTTGCAGCCTTTGGACTCCGAAGTCACCAAGAGAACCACAACAACTATAGTAACAACCACCCACGACAAGTGAGGTTCAATGTCGTCGTCGTTTTGACGGACAGCCATGAACTTTTCCAAGGATGCAAGGGGTCACGGAGCCAGCACAGGAGGAAGGGATGCGAGTTGGAGTCCCGGCAAGAACTTTTTTCCCCACGATTCGAGCTGTTTACAAATGAACGTGAAATGACAGTCCGAATAGTTACTGTGATAAACAGTTGTAATTAAGATGAAGGAAACGCTAGTCAAAAGTTGACCGTTTTAATGATATTCTTAGTAGCTCGGTAATAAATAGGGGAAAGTTACTGGTTCCGTACCACCCACCCACTTTCTCACAATCGAGAACTCGAAGCCAGTCTCTGTGTGCGAAGATTATATATATATATATATGTGTGTGTGTGTGTGTGTGTGTGTGTTTTCTTTCGGCGAAGATACTACTATATTTTTTATCGGTAATATTTTGGACTTGCTGGTCAACACCGTTTTCGAACTGAATTACGAAAGCGTTTTAATTTTTTTCTTTTTTTTATTTATTAAGAACCGTTTTTATCATTCTCGTGACGCAATTGTTAAGCCATTCTTTTCATAAGAGGAACCCAAGATTGCGTTGTTATCAATTTCTCGTCATCTCAACTCACCAGCGTTTCATTTCTAATTTTTGCTAATTGTATTTCAAGTGCTTCTCTTATCTTTCTTTTCGTGTAATTGTATTTTTAGGGTGCGACCACTCAAATTGGCAGTGTCGTACGGTCAGGTCGGCAGTGGCGTTTTCTTCAAGGGGATCGTTTAGCACGAAGGTGGATCAATAAGTCCTTTGCCGTATACAGTTATTAGCTGAATTTTGATCTGGAATTTTCACTGTATAATGTGCGATCTATGAAGAGGCTTTGGGTCGAGTGTATTGACCATGAGAGAGATTATGCAGGATAGAAAAAGAAATATTTGTCATGTAAAATAAATGCTTTTTATTTCGTCTTTTGGCTATCTTACGGACTTTTCGATGTACCCTTATAGAGTTGATTACATCCAGATGCCCACTCTGCCTCAGTTAAATTGAATAAATTCTCAGAACAACTGATAAATATTATACCAAGTGTCATCTGGGACAATGCTGGTCAGGATGCATTTCAAGTCTGGAAACATCTATGTGACTAGCATTGTACCCATAAGAATGATAGGATCATTTACATACGGATGAACGAACATATATTTTAGTATAAATGTTTTTATCGCAAATAAAAACGCACACTTCGAACGATATTTTTTCTCTTGATTTTCCACAACTCTTTATATTTTCTTCTTCATAAATATTTTTAAAACGACGAGACAACAGAATAAAGTAGTGTAAGATTTTTTCAAAATGAGATGAACGTTAGTTTTATTCATGAAAGATCAGATGTCTTCAATAGTTTTTCGCTTTACTAAGACGTCAGTAGTGGTGTTGAATTGGACACGAACACAGATTCACAGTAGCTGTTAATGTACGTTAATATACAGGCACAAGCTTGCTTTACCACCTTTCTCTCATTCTCTTGGCTTTAACGTAACTGAAATCAACCAACAAACAAATTAACAAACAAACAAAGTGACACTGGCTTTTATATAATAAGATCGTAACCAGTACTTGTGTCTAAGCCTCGAAAAATGGGTATATTTTCAATTTTCATTTGTTGGCGAATTTAAGGAACCTTTTTTCTTTTAATTTACAAAACAAAATGAATTCTTGTTTGTCTCTATTGGTGTGTCGACTCTGTTTGAATTTAATTCAATTTATCACAAAATAAAGTAAGAAAACCATGAATACAAAATAAAGCAACCCCTTGAAAAGTTGATGGTTTAGGTAAAATTGTCCCTTGCCCAGAAAACAAAAAACAAACAGAAGATGCCGTTCGTTGTCAAAATCTAACGATTAACTTTGGGGAAAAAATTTACTTCGATCAAAAGATTTTTTATTATACAAAAATGTTGGGTGAGTGTTAGGCTGTTTGAAAAAAAAGCACTATTGAAGCATTGCTTAAAACCTTCTAAAAACTAAATTAAAAATTACATAACATTTTATATCTATTTAATTCAATTTGCTTGCAGTGCAACGAAGGACCCGAAAAGCTAAATGAATTCTTTTTTGAAAAGGAATTGCGTTATTTAAAAAAAATACTGAAATAAAAAAAAATATAAATAAAAAAATGCCCCACTATTATTCGATAGATTCAAAAAGCAAAAAATAAATAATAATTTGTTGTAGCTTTGTCGATGATTTAACATTTCAATAACTTCTGTCCCCTTTTTATTTCTTTTTCTGTTATTTAAAAATCTTCTTTTTTTTTTGCTTTATCATTTTCTTTCGTAAATAGCATTTTTTTAAAGGATTTTATTAACCTGATTGACATTTTTATTATTTGTATTTATGTCTGATTGACAAAAAAGGGACTTCGTAACAAAACGACGTGAATCGCTTTAGGCATGTTTGCTTAAAACTTTCCATATAACGTCGTCAGTTAAAATAAACGATGAGCATTCCATTAAAAAATTCTTCTGCTAGATTTTGTTTGATTTCAAACCTACGCCAAGCAATTTAAAATTAAGGATTACGAACACTGAACAACATGTACAGCTTACATAAAAAGAGGAGATTTAAATAGACTTTTTTTTTTTTTTTTTTTTATCTCTGCCAGTAAAATTGGAAGCGGGGGTATGTGTCTATTTGTTCGCACAGTATCTCCAAAATTGCTCTATGAATTTCAACAAAGTTTTCTGAAAATGCTGGCCATGGACTAGAGGAACTTGTTAAATTTGGGAATCAATCCAGAGATATTTTTTCGATTGAGAGATTTCTTTTCTATTTTTTAAAATACATTTATGTATTCACTCGTGGTTGTCTCCAAAAGTTCTAAATAAATTTCAATGGCATTTTGTGGAAGGATGGGCCATAGGCTAATGAAAAATTGGTTGAATTTTGAGGCCGGTCCAGGAATTTTTTACTGTCACCTCTCCTTCCTCGTAGCTAAATATGAACTGATTTCACTCAGTTTTTAGTGACAATTGTGTTGGCTGAGGTCTCTCTAATCAGATCTGTTTTAGTTATGTTTATTTCTGTCATCAAACTTATTTGATTCTCCATTCAACCAATATTTTGTGCGAAAAACTTTTAATAATTCAAATTCAAAATTTTGTTTAATTTTTCAAGTTAAATTTAATTTTAGTTTAAAACTAAAATTGAATTTAACTTGAAAAATTAAACAAAATTTTAAATAGTCAATTTCTCAAGTGAAACTGTTTTCAATCCTCATCAGTTTTTAAATTGATTTTTATCTTTACTGCTCCTCATAGCAACACTTGGGTAGTTATATTCTATGACTCTTAAAGTAATCAGTCACTTACTTTAACGCCCGTAATTCATGTTTGTGCTTCCGTACACACACACACACACGCTGTATGGATTACTTGCCAATAATTAGTGCAAATATCTACGTGAATGACCCAAATACTAACACTTAATCTATTTTCCTATCTTTAAAATCACACAATTTATTTTGATGGGAATCCCAAGGTACAATATCCGATAAGTGAAAACTTCCCAGTCAATCTGGAACAATTTTTGCCTGTTCACCAAAGAAACAAATCTTCCAGCGTTATCCTGAGGGAATATTACACCCTTCCCCTTGACTAATTTGTGACACCTTTCGTTGATTGCTGCCATCAGTTGGTCTCTTAGGGGACAGAACTTGCTTAAATGAATCGTTGGGTTTTCCGGAAGAGGCTCATAGTAAAGGGACCCCTCCCTATCTCACCATATCCTCTTCTTTGGATAGAGACCGGCCTCTGGCACGTTTTGCTTGTCCCACGTTTTGTTGTTGTTATGAAGTATCCACTTTTCATTGTCTGTCACAATATGTTTTGAGAAGAAAACGAAACATCACTACTATCAAAAGCGATCTTTTTGAATGGAGTTAGTAAAAACTAAACACCCTTAATGTTATCGAACGATAAAAACCGAAGGTTCTTCCTGGCCCATCCGATAGTTGGAATAATTTCTTATAGTTAGGAATGAAGTTTATATTTGAAGCATTAATAGCAACACAAAAATATATGAGTAATTTGATAAGTATAGAGATAAATGCCTTAATATGTACCTATGTATGAGTGTGCATGTATTTGTGTGTGTGAGAGAGAGAGAGAGACAGACACACACGCACACCTGCTAATGTCTACTTTTGTTGATTTAAAGAACCTTTTTTCTGTTAAGAGTTTTATTCAAGTGACAACCTGTCTGAATGATTATCTCTCCATGCAAGTTACTAATAAAAGTATTTATCCAAAAATTAACAATAAAAGGTAAAGCTTTTGATTTATTCTCTTTCTTTTGCTTCAAGATCTTTGTTCGTTTATTTTCTTTTTCACTCGGATAAGTCCCCATAGTAACTCTATCCGGTTCATTGTTCCGAAATACAGGAAAAGACATTCAGCTTGCATGAAATAATACTTTTAGATATCAAGCTAACAAAGTTATATTACTCCTGGGTTAATCCTCTGAAGAGGCAAAAGAGGTGACGAACCCTTAAAACTAGCTCGGGCATCTGTCAGGAGAAGGAAACTCCTGTCCATGGCGTGGCATTTCACTTAGAAACTTCGTTGCGCAGGCTGGAGGATTATTTCGCATACAGATATCTAATGATCCCAATAATCTTGAGGAACCTTCCCAAAATCTTCGTCTGCAGGGCCAAGACATATATATATATATATATATATATATATATATATATATATATATATATAAAGTTTTTTTTTACACATGAAATGTCTTTTTTATCGCATAGAGGATAATTGATAGAATCAAAAGATTTTCTTATTCAATTGCATTTATTTTTTTTTCAGAATGATAGAGATATAATTCCTTATTAATGGAAGTTTTGGGGTCTTTAACAGCAATGGTATCCACTCAACAACCAATGCTGATTTACAAATACGATTTCAAATTAGGATATAACGCTGCCGAAGTTGCTGAAATATCAACAAACTAGTTGTGGCAATTGCCAAGCTGTAGATTCAAAGGCTCCAACTACCCTGCTATCTACCCATAACTCAGGCACGAAGTGAGTTCTCGCTTATTTCCAAGGGAATCAACGTAGCTTGAACGTCAGCAGCTTCGGCCGAAACTCGATTCCGTTACGCCATCGTGCAACCCTGTCTCTTCCAATCTGTGATCCTTATTAATTAAGCATGGATAGATATAATTACACAGACCCATCAGGGCAAGAGTAAGCATATTGTTTTACTTATCATGAATGTGCTATTGTCATTTATCTTTTAAGAGAGAAAACTGACTGGGAAGAAGTACATCAAAATGTCTGGATCGTTTCTTTTCAATATTGATCAAGTTTGGATCAGTCCATTGATGGCAGCGTCCAGTGAATATGTATTTTGAAAAGTGTGAGTGATAACGTGGGGGAGATTTTTGCTGACCCACTTAGACATTCTATGGCCATTTCTTTATGTCCCCTGTTCCCTACACCTTTTCGCCATCTCTCCTCTTGGAAAATAAAATAAAAGTTCTTTAATGGCTGCAGAAGAGATCGTCTGTAAACAGACATACGTTGGCTAGGGATAAGGATGCATAAGTCTGATTGGATATTTATATTTCTGTAGACTCCTCGTGGGAAACAGGGCTGCAACCATTCTACTGCAGTTTCAATGGCAAGTAGGTTTTACGAGGGTGGTTGCTGGCCCCATGCCCCCATCTCTTCCTTTACCCAGGTTTAGAATCAGCTACGGCGACGAAACACAACCTTCAAAAATAAGAAGATCTCATTAATCCTAAAAAGAAGGGTGTATAACCAATGCATCCTCCCAATAGTCACTTGTGGAGCTAGCCAAGAGACAGATCCACAAATTGAGAACCATGCAACATGCACGTGAAAGAATTATGCTCAGCCTCACATGGAATGACCACAAGACAGCACAGTACATCTGAGAAAAGACGAGAGTCAGGGACATCATAGAATCCATTAAAAATCTCAAATGGCAGTGGGCTGGCCATGTTGCAAGAATGGCAGACAACCGATGGACATCGCAACTCACGACATGGGTCCCCCGAGATCACTTGCGCAACCGAGGCCGGCAGAATATTAGATGGAGAGACGAGCTAGACAAGTTCAGAAAGTACTGGCTCTGCGACGCCCATGATAGAGAAGTGTTGCAAATCCTGGGGAAGATCTATGTCCAACAACGGACGTTAAAAGACTGATGATGATGGCGACAGCCAGATGGTAGGGTTTTTTTTTCTCCAAGTTGGATTGCCTTACAGAGCTAAACGGCTCCAACTGCCCTGCGATCTATCCATTCGAACTAAGTCTGCAGATTTCTTCTTCTGTCTCAATAACCGTTTATTTGAAAAATGTAAAGACACTAAAATTTGTTCAATTTTTCAATTCCATTTTTGTTCCTGGAAGAAAAAAAATATAATTGAATGAATCATTTTTTTAATGGCATTTTATGGTCGTTTCTTATTTTTTTTTTTAAATTGCTCATCAAAATTATTCGGTTATTTGAGTTAGGATAATTCCAAATTGTTAAAATTGGTCTTAAACTCTTAAAATTTGACAGTGTTTAGAAAAGCTGAATTCAGGAGCCTCTTTCTCGCAAAGGTCATTGATTGCCTTTCAATTCATAGAGGCTGGCTACGGTGAGGCTTGATAAGCCAAATTCGTCTTTTCAGACGATTTTTTTCTCACCCCGTGGGACAAAAATATTGCGTAATTCTTCCAATATTGTTAATGTCTTATTGGCTGAACCTGAATCACGGGAAAATTCGAACAGTACGAGGATAAATCAATGCGTCAATAGCCTGATACATGGTTGTTAGCTGAATTTTGATCTGAAATGTTCATTGTGTAATGTTCGATCCCTATGATTGATATTCATTACTGAATTAAGCGCATCGACAGGGAAGGAGATTATGTTGAAAAATAAATATCTATTGTGAAAAAAATAAATGTTTTAACTGCAATGAACCTATTCCATATTTAGATGACAGAACAAGACAAGACAGAGCTGATCCCAGTCCCAGGGGCACAGGTATAAGCAAATTGTTAAGAGTAACGGATTGAACGATAGAAAAATGCACGAGTGGGAGTGGGGGGGGGGTGAAAATCCACGAGTGCAATACGCAGTTTACGTTCTTATATGTATTTTTCTTTAAAATTTTCTGAAAAACTTAACACTGAGCGCTCAGTATTTACTTGCTTCCCCCACGAGAGCAAGATGTGACACAAGGTCGATTTTATGTGAGGTTCCGTACGGAAAACTTTAAAAAATGCCCCAGTCCCCACAACTTGTATTGCAGAGGTGTCAGAGAAAGCCCAACCCTTGTTTTTTAGTGCAATTAGAAGGTACTGCCCCGGGGCTTTCTGGTCTCCTGAAACTAGGCAGAGTTATTTTTCTAAGACCACAGGACGAATCTTGGGCCTTTTGTGCTGTGCAATACTGATCCTGAGATGGCCATCATCGACCATCGTATTGCTTCGGCGAAAAACTAGCGGAGAATGTACTGCAAGCAGATACTACACTGACCTTCGACAAAAGTACCGGGAAGTGACACTTTATTTCTTGACAGAGATTACAGATGCCGTACCTCTCACTCTGATCCCAGACAGAGGGTTGGGGAATGACAGTTTGATCCTAGGCAGGACTCGCTGATACTCTGATCTCAGGCAGAAGTGTCAACCCATGTGCAAATAAACCAGTCATCTTTACGGGCACTATCCTAGTATGAAGATGAACAACAAGTTAAAAATTTTGAAAAGTTTTTAAAAAATTGTTCCATAAATATCGCAGAAAATTGCGAATTCTAGATATTGAACAAGAGAAGACATCGTTCATTCAACCTCTCCTTATATCGAATTGATTGAGTCCTGACATGTTATCCATCCAAATAATTCCACGCGTTCGAAGCATGGAAGGTCAATGCCGGCCTGGAGGGAGACAGAGGGGGGGCATGCCTTCACTATGATCCCTAAATCACATTGCTCCAGGCATTGAATATCAGTCCCTGTGGATTAAGCTCCTTCTTTTTTTAAAAAATCTATTATCAAATTATGAATCTGAAGGTAGAAAATGTTGATTCCAGAGAGCAAAAGTAAGCAGTCCAGTCGAAAAAGTAGGTTCATGGGGATCCCCCGGATTTTTTTTCGCTACCTGTTTTGTTTTTTTTCTTAATCCTTTGAAGTTTTATTTTATGATTCTGCCTGTTCCCAAGCCGGAATGATGGCCCATGGGTTTCATATTTAACCATATATGACACCTAGTGCAGTTCAAATCCACAAAAGAAGAAGAAATCAAGCGGAGAATCACAAGAGGATGTCAAGCTTTCGGCAAAGCAATCTCAATCTTCAAAAACAAGACGATCCCAATAATCTTAAAAAGAAGAGTATACAACCAATGCATCCTCCCGATAGTCACTTATGGAGCTGAAACCTGGAACCTAACCAAGAGACAAACCCGCAAACTGAGAAGCATGCAACGCGTGCATGAGAGAATCATGCTCAACTTCATATGGAGAGATCACAAGACAGCACATTATATCAGAAAGAAAACAGGGGATCAGAGACAGTATAGAATCCATTAAAAAACTCAAACGGCAATGGGCTGGTCATGTTGCGAGAATGAAAGACAACCAATGGACATCACGACTCATAACATGGATCCCCAGAGAACACATGCGAAACCGAGACCCACAAAAAACAAGATGGAGAGATGAACTAGACAAATTCAGAAAATAATGGCTCTGCGACGCCCATGATAGAGAAATGTGGTGGATCCTGGGGAAGATCTATGTCTTACGACGGACGTTAAAAGACTGATGATGATGATGATGATGATGATGATGAGTGCAGTTCCGATTCTGGACACTGAAAATATAAAGAATCGTATGACTTGTGAAGAAAACAACACACAGAGACAATTGAACACATATTTCTGTACAATTCTGACATGGGGAATCCAGAAAAATGATTGTTATCAATACTCAAACACGCCTTGTCTCTATCTGAGGACAGAAACCGTAAAGAAGTGAAAGAACATTCGATTAAAAGTTTTTATATACGGAAACCGCCAATTTATTCTTTGTCCTATAATTTTTTCCCTCTAATCCTTGAAGTCTTTATACTATGGCGTCAACAGGATGTAATAATGTCCACTGGGGTTCATTTTAATTCTTATATTACACCTAGTGCAAACCCATATACACCCAAATAGAAAATTGCTTTAAAAAAAACTGAAGACAAATGAACACATTTTCTATATGATTCTGACCTGAGGAATTGAAAAAAAGATAGTTACAGTAAAGATACACTGTTTGCAGCCCAGGTGATACCACCAGAGGGGTGACAGGATGACTTTTTTTTCGAAAAATCTACTAATTAATGTATTTGTTGATCTAATAAATCAGAATTGATTTGATATGCAGCAATTTGCTGTGTCCTCCACGGACCTTGAATTAAAGGTTTTGTGGATTCTTAAAAACTTTTACACGAGTCCATATTGGTACTTTTAACGGAACACAACATTAGTGAAATAGTTAAAATCGTAGCCAACCAAAACCCGGTGAGAAAAAGTTGAATGGTGTTCGGTAAATAAGAAGTAAGTTCGGTAATTTGCCGCATTTAATCCAGATCGTTCAGTAAATCCAACAGCTTTTCGGTTACATCTCGTCCTATTCTCGATCTCACTTTACATCGTTCGGTAATCAACGGTAAACGAAGTTAGTAGTCCAGCCTTTTCTTGAGTATCCAAATCAAATTAGAATTTATTAAGAAAAAAATCGAAATACAACTATAATAACGTTTGAATTTGAAAATGGAAAGTTATTCCTACGTTGACGTGTGAGGAAGAGATACTACCTTTTGTCCACGTGTTCGCTGCATTTATCAAACGTCGTCCGGTAAATAAGAAGAAAGTTCGTTATGGTCAATGTGTTCGTCGAGGCTTAGGTTCGTTATATCAAGGGCTCATTGTACATGTACCTAGATAACATGTTACCTCCAAAGATTCAAAGACACATTGCTCTATCATTTTTCAAAGATAACATTCAATCCATAACTGATTGTTCTTTTATATTCACAATGTTTATCTCGCTTCATATTCTGTTGCAACTGGGAACGGGGAATGGTGATTTTTGGTGGGCAATAAGAATACAAGTTCCACGTGACCGCTCCTGATATTTGTGAACGTGGATTCAAGATCGCAAGTTCTGTATTCTATAAGAGGAAAATATCTCATCCTTGCTACTTCAAATAAAAAATCTGTGTGGAACCCTGTAATTCAATGGTGAAAGGGTATCAAAAAAGGTTCTGTCTTCGTATCTCTTGGGGTAGACAGATAAATTGTCTATATAAGATTATAACTTTCAATACCCTGTACTAACTGGAAATCTTTTTGATTTTTAACAGTTGGTTAATTGAGACGATTCACGTAGTGCGATGAAAAACAAGAAGTACTGCTCCTGTAGTAATAGTTTTGAAATTTAGGGATGATTATACCTGCGTTCTCTTAGTAATGTATTGAGAAAAAAAAAAGAAGGAAAAAAAAAAAAAAAGCACAAATATTACTAAAAGTATGATTTCTTGTCTAATAACGTTTAAACCCCGATGGGAATAAATTTCACTAGGTATGAGCGTGTGTGAAAATGAATTAACTTCGGTTTTTATACGAAAAAGACGTTTCGCGTACCTTTTAGTCCAAAAAGATAACCAAAATTCTAGATATCAGGGAAGATAGCAAGTTCTGGAGGCGACACTCTTGAGTTACCAACCAGGGTAACTCCAACCCTACGAACGCTACTGAATTGCATTTAATTTCAAGTAAATTTGTATGATAATGACAAAAAAGAAGTCTTTTCAGATTCAACCCGAAAAAGTTGTTTCCCTATCACTCACAAAAAAAAGGTTCAAGTAATCTTCTGATGTTAAATACGGAAGAGACTCGAGAGATTTATGTACCATTTTTTTCAAGTTGATGTTGTTTCTACATTTGTGCTAATGTAATCTTTGGTGAGTTTGAGCGCGGTATATTCGTTTGGTCGCATTTTTCCACGCGATACTTCCGAAAGGAGTCAATGGATTCCAGTGAAATTTTGTGAAACGGTGGGCAATGAATTACGGAAGAAGTGTTTAGATATTGGGGCTGTAGGATCTAGGGATTTCCTTTTGATTGAGAGATATTATCCGTCTGAATACATCCATGTATACGCTCATGTCTGTGAACAAGAAATTTCTCTATGAATTTCAATGGAAGTTTGCAGAAAGGTTGGCAACGGATTACAGAAGTGATTGAATTTTGGGGCGGATCCATTCACAATTAGTTCCCCTTCGTATGTCTATTCTACATAATACCACCAAAATTTCACGTCTGTTCTCTTGATATATCCACAAGTTCTCAAAGAATTTCAATGAAATTTAATGGAAGGGTAGGCCATGGGTTAGGGAAAAGTGATTAAATTTTAGGTAGATCCAGGCGCAATTACCCCACCCCTGAAAATAGCGTTTACATAGGTGTGCACTCTTTGAGCGCTTTCTAGTTTAGTATAGAGAATGATTGATCAAGTCAGTATACTTCTCTCTTTGTCTGTCTGTCTCCTCTCTCTGTGCTTTTGCATTTTTCTCTTTCCCTCTCACAACTTCTTGATCTCTTTCTCCTTGTGTTTCTTTATATCTATCTCACTCTCTCTCTCTTCTCTCAATGAATTTATATTTTTTTAGTTCTCTAGTATCTTTGAGTAAGTAAATCAAGTGCGATAACACATGATAATCACTCATTAGATCGCATCATTCTCATCAGTCATTTCTCAATAAATATCCCATTCTGCTTTTCTGTGAAAACCAAGAAAATCTTCTTTACCTTTGGTTCAAACGTTTAGTGGTTGATGACACTTTCCTTCTTGCCGCCTAAGGTAAGACACCAAATATCTCTGTCCATGATCAGATAAGATAAATACACTTTTCTCCTGTTGCTATTAGCAAGAAATCAGCATGGGCAATTTATCTTCGATCATTGAGGAGATCTTTGGAAAAGAAAAGAATCCACTGAATTATTTTCTTTGAAAAAAGTTTTAAAAACTTCTGTCTTCAAATTTATTTCACAGCAAGATGTTCTTGTTTTGTTTCTTTCAAAAAAACATTTTTGTTTTGTTTTTTTTGAAAAAAAAAATAATTCAGTCTCGTTTTTTCAAATAACATTTTGTTTTGCTTTTTCAAAAAAAACATTTTTGTTTTGTTTTTTTTTCGAAAAAATATTTTTGTTCGTTTTTTTCGAAAGACGTTTTACATGGCCTACTGCTGATCTCATGGCAACTGAATTACTTTGACATCGGAATACATTGATATGCAAATGAGATATCTCATGGAAAGGAAAATATAAATGTATTGAAATATGTTTCCTCAAAATACAAGAAATCTTTAGCTTTGAATATGTTTGACACACTTTCCAGGTATCTCGTGTGGAACTGGATAGCAGGGAACACTGAATTCTGCCATGAGAAATGTTTCTTTAACCCCTAAATTGGTTATCCTGGGCATAGACCTTTTTTAGTTTTTTTTTTAGAAACCGTCAATCAAAACTGTCACCTTAGCTTGTTTCAGTTTTCAGGTTGGTCTGGCAAGCTGGTTTTGTATGTATGTATGTATGACACATACAGGCCACACCAATAGAGCTAGAGGCTTTGATTTTTTTTATAAGGAATGGTCTTTCCTGATCAACTGTATTTTCCTCTTGTACTGATTATGTTGGAAAACAACTGCTTTTCATTCCCCTGTTAAATATTGTCAAAAAGAACAACAAAACTTGACCAGCCAACCATATGATTCTTTTTTTAATCTGTCAGTATAATAAAGGTTTTTTGTCAAAGTTGAGTTCAAGTTGGAGTTGACTTTATTTTCCTCGTATAACAAGAACAAGAACAAGACTGTCTGCTACAGAGTCAAACTCCACTCCTACTTCTATTCCAACTGAAGATTATTGCTGTAACTTTTGGATTGTATAAATGATTTTTTAAAGATTATAAAAATATATATTTTTTGACAGCAACTAGTCTATCAAGTCTGCTTCTATGTAGCAACCGTCCTACCAATGTTAGTAGATCTGTTGCCATACATAGGCAGGCTCCTGATGGTAAAAAGGACCTGAGTTTGAGTCTTGCCCACAGCTCATTCTTTAATCAAAACAGTTGTGATGAAAATCATCTAAAATTACTTGACAGAAATACTAGTCAAAAATGTTGACTGGTCAACGAGTGCGTATAAAGCCGGACAAAACCTGTCAGTAATAGGGTCTCTTTCTCATAGATTGATCAAAGGCAAATCCTGCATTTGACACCTTCTCATCGGTCATTGTCCATGATGGAAAAAACTTGGGGAGAGCTGTATAAATTAAGGGTTGACCCCACCATCTTCCAGTTCCCATGGGTGCACATTGAACTCAGCCAGTATCCGCACCAACAGATGATGATTTAAAGCCATTAGCCTTGAGACAAAAAAACCATCTACAATCATTGTGAAAATAGATGAAGCAGGAAAATATAGGGTAGTTAAATGATTGTAATAAGTGTGTCGGCTTTAAACAATGATGTTAATGAAAGTGGTTAAAGCATGGCGATTTTGAATTTCTTGCTGGGTTTTTTCTCCCCTCTGCTTATTCAGATGTGATAAAATAATGAGCAATAAATCTGTAAAATGCACATCAAAAAGGCACGGATCACAAAAATGATGATCTATAGGATATTTCCAGCAATTCTGTTCAGCTCCTTGTTACGTCTTTTTTTTAATAATGACTGACTGATTGACTACTCCAGGGAAAGTGGACACACCCTGTATCCCTTTTATTTAACGTAAATTATTCGAGGCCTACATTCTGAGTAAATGGTCACTTAGTTTCTGTGATCTGAAACTCAAGTCATAAATTTAAAAGAAAAAAGCATTGAAAATCAAAGGTAATGAAAAAAGAGAAAAAAATTTCTGTAAACTGTTCATTATTCATTTATTGATTATAATTTGTGAATACTCAGGGTTTTTTAATGAAGCAATTTTCATTTTATGTATTCATTTAGGTACCAATTGATTTTTTTTGAAAAAAATTTTACACTATTTTCTTTGTTCAGATTTCTTATTTGAAAAATAATTTCTGCTTGAAAAGCTTACAATCAGTCATGGTTGAGAAAGTTGCACATTAAAAAGAAGAGCAAATGTGACGATTTCTCTCTACATTTTGAAAAACCAGTTTAATATATGTATAAATGGTGGGAACAAGCTATAAAGAGACAGATGAATTAGCAAAAAAAATTAGAAAATTAATAGAAAATATGATGCATAAAAGAAAACACTGGATTAAAAAATAATCCAAAAGAGCCAATTCAAAATTGATTTTTTCCCTCAATCTTAAATTGTCCTTTAGAATAATGAGACACACTAAAAAACAACTTTTTTTTATTTTACTAGTAAAAGATCTAGTCAAAATCAGTGTATAATAATTACACTCTTGTATATATATATATATATATATATATATATATATATATATATATATATATATATATATATATCATAATATATATGGTACAGATCAGGTTAGCAATATAGCATAATATAAAGCAACGTTTGAAATGTGATAGATTTATTTCATAGAGTACTTGATACATTCAACTTTATACTTTGAAAGTCAAGTTGTTTTAGTGTAGAGATCCTATTATATATATATATATCGAGAGAGAGAGAGATATAGATAGATAGATAGATATAGATCTTGGGGCTATAATCTATTTTTACCAAAAATTAGAAGTTCCAGATTAAGTTTGATCATTGGATTCAAAGAATGGAAAAGTTCTTCTGTGGAACCATTGTTGGCATCCTTTCTCTTGTGTTAGAAATATTATTAGAAACCGTCAAACAAAACTGTCAATAAAGGTTTCTTCAGTTTTTTTTGGAAAATTCCCACCCAAATAGGTTTTTAGTAAAGGGTGCAATGTAAGTTTCTGCTAAATTGATCCCTCAGTTTATATCCAGCAGCATTCATGCTGGTTTCTTGAAAATTCAGACTTTTAGGGTGATCACTGCCCAACAAAATGTAAAAGAAGCATCTTATTCATTGATCGCCACTTTTCCCAATTTTTCAATTGATCATCCCCATTGTGGAATGTTGCCAAAAGATGTTAGTCACAGTTTCTTTTGAGTGACCAACCAGACCTGTTATTTTGTATGATCTTAGAAAATGTAAAATTATGCTAAGCGGACAGAATTCAAAGAAAATATGCTCATCATAGGTAATCAATATTTGATTAAAAAACAGAAAATGTGTTTGGATTTCTTTATATATTTTATTGCTTATTTTCAATGAATTATTTATATCAGGACAACGAGTGACTCCTGACGTTATTTTATGAAGAATTTTATAAAAAGCTAAAGAATGAAGAAACAATCAAAGAAATAAAAAGTGAAAGAAAATATTTTTGTCCTTTTTGTTTCTTGTGATTTTTTCTTCTTTTAATTGAAAAAAACAAAAAAAATTTCTTTGAATGACAGAATCAACCGTACTTTCTTATTTGTAAACCAATTGCTCTCATGCTATGTTTTTTGGAATTGTTTGATGGGCATGGTTCGTAAAATACATTGCTATATATAACTAACCTGGTTATGCATTTCAATTAAAATCAATCAATTAATCAAAACAATTTTGATTCATTTTGGAAAATTATAGTTGCATTTTATTGAAGAGCAAGATTTCTTTTATTTAATGAATATCAAAAAATTAAAATGATGTAGAAGTTTTCGAAGGTTTGTCATTTTATAATCATTGTTGTGTAAAACTCTTGAGAAACTTATGTGAAATAATGCATGCGTATGATGAAAAAATATAATATCTTCGATATGGTATCAATTGAGAACTTTCTTTTCCTAAACATATTTCAGATTTTTGAAAGAGTTTTTGTTCATTTTGCTCAGCATTTACCATTTCTGTAATGGACATAATACAATGCTGTTGTGAAAAACTTGAAAAAATTCTGTTGAAATTTGCATGGTTCATGATTCTATGCCATACTTTCTTGAATACATTTGTGCATCTGAAATTGGTATGGCTTAAGGTTTTGTAATCCAAAATTGCATTGTATTTCTTTGGAACTCTATTTGAGATGATCTACCATAATCACATGGTGTATGGATCATTTAGCCTTGACAGCGTAAAATGTTTGGATTGGGAACACCTAAACATTTCCGTTCGAAATACTAGTCCCTTGATGAACCCAGAATGAAATATATATATTATATATATATATATATATATATATATATATATATATATATATATATATATATTATATATCATTAAGAAATAGATATATAATCTGACGGAAATAATCTTAAATTGTGTTAAATTATTTCAAATCTCTATTTGAAATGATCTCCCATTATCATACTGTAAAAGTATCATTTAGCTTAGACTATGTAATTAGGATAAACAATCAAAGAAAATGAGGATGCTTCAGGAATCGAATCTGTGGCTGATAAGGAAACCACTTCAACATAGCATTGGTTTTATCTTTAAGCTAAGCAGACACCAGTAATATATATATATATATATATATATATATATATATATATATATATATATTGTATTGTTTTGGTGGCAATTTTTTCATAGAGGTTTCATTAAATGATATCAAGATTTTTTGTCAGTTCAATTTGTTTTTTAGTTTCTCCAATTTTCAATATATATATATATATATATGTATATATATATATATATACATATATATATGTGTATGTGTGTGTGTTTGTATTGTGGATGTGGAGTGATGGAAATGATATTTAGTTTGACACCAGTTCCTTGTCATGAACAGTCAAGCTCTTTGCACCAGTGTCAACCCGTATGCACTATAAAATATTGTACATATTACAAGAAAAAAAGCCATTACTTATAGTTGAAAACTCATGTTTAATCAAAGAAACCAAACAATTGATCAAATACTTTGAAAATATGATATATTTTCAAAACAGTTTATTATTGTAATCAGTCTAAAACAAACTACTAAAACTTTTTTTTTCAGTAACCATTTACTTTATTAATTCAAAAAGGCTCTTGTCTGTCCTCTGGACGCAATGCCTAGGTATTCTTACTGAATTTTCAACCCCTACATAATAAATAATTTCTAAAATTTACGTTGATTATAAATGTGCTGTCCTCTATAATAGATATGGTATAATTCTGACATACGCAGATCTTAATTTTATTTATTCAATTATGATTGTGTCATGTAGGTCAGTTATCTACAAATTTTTTATTGAAGACTTATGGCTGTTAACAAAAGATATTACTATGTTTTACACAGAAATAGATCTAACAGCAGGACAATATATGTATTTATATCATATATTTTTGTGGATATGATGACACTTGAACCATCTAAAAAACACCCTGAATGTAATGAGGTTGTCCTTTAGGACAGATATAAAATTCGTAGCTAAACTCTGAACTAAAACCATGAAATTCAGATTGAAATCTTATCTGAAAGCTGCCTTACCAGCCCCAAAATACAATATATATATATACATACATATATATACGGTAAAATTGCTGCTTAAACATATATACATTTATAAGGTGTCATCCAAAAGTTTGGAAAATTTGAACAGTTAACTGTTCTGACCACGGAACAAAACATTCAAGTTCCTTAATTATTATTATTCAATTTTCTTGAAGATACATATTTGAACTTGTCTTTTATTGTTATATGGGGTTAAGCAATTCAGGTTTAGTTTGATTCAGGCTAAAACAAGAAACATGGGACAAAAGGTGACACTGGTCAAGAGCCATTGACTGTCATGTCCACTCATATCATATTATATTTTTTGTCATCTACTCTATCCTGCTTCTACACGAACTTTCCCATATTAGAGCGATCAGTGCCTTTGTTGATCACCGAGGAGAAATTTCTTGCACCAAGTCGGGTTCCTGCTTGTTCCCACAGAGTAAAACGAAACATTTTTAGCCTCAGGCTTTATTTTTCCACCAACTTCTCCAATGTTGACATTAGCCCTTCGCAGTTGTCCTCTTCGAGAACTTTTCTCTCTTGTCACTGATGGATAAACACGTTATGGTCACATACAAGCATGTACACATACATATGCCTGCACGACACTAAAAAATAGTTCTGTTTTCCACCAGCAGGTGAAGTCTTGAATGTATTGTTTTTGGTGTTTTTTTTAACTGGTTGGTTAAGCTTTGCCCAACAGCTACCGTTTGGTTCCACAGGACCGACAGGAAGCTCTCCATGATCTGGTCACTTAAGAAAATATTTATGCTCATAAAAAATCAAAATATTTTCTTTTCTGCCTGTAATCATTTCTTTCTTTCTCTTTCTTATTAAACTCATTTTTTTCACTCTTTCTACTCGTATATAATCATTTAATCCTTTTTCCTGATTTTTTATGATAAATTTGTTTCTTAACCCAATTAATAATGAATTAATCAGAATGTTTTTTTGACAACGGATTCATTATTCTTGTTTTCCTTTAAGATTTTTTCACCAAGATGAGCTTTTGCGGTGAAAAATAATCTAAGGTTTATTATTATAAGCTCACACCGAGAGAGAGCTTAGTAGATAAAGAATCGGACCAAAGATTTTGTTTAATCACCATTGTTGAAAAGTTCTGCCGGTTGGGCAGTGGATTAGAAATCACAAGGTTAGTGGTTCAATCCATGGTACTGGTGAATTGTTGTTAGTAGAGCATTGAATTTGAAATATCCTCTTGGATCAAGGTTCTTCAAACTTCAACTCCTTTGAGAACCCTTTTCATTCATTGAATTTTCTAGGGAATCCTTTCAAAAAAATAATTTTCCTTTTTACACATATATATTTACAAATGTTTGTAACCATTGGATTTTGGCCTTGTTTATAGAATATCTGATGTATATAAACCCAAATGGGAAATACACACTCAAATGAAAAAGTAAGGACAAAGCTTGCTGAAGAGAAATAAACATTTAAATGAAACTGACTCAACAGAATCTGTGCCATATCAGTAACAATGTTTCTAATTAAATGGCAGAATGTTGTTAATTTTTCTTGTATAAAAAGAACTGTTTGTGAAATAAAATAAAAGAAGGAATTGTTTCATAAAAATTGCAAAAATTTCATTGTTTCGCGGAACACCTGGAAAGGTTGCGTGGAATATCAGGATTCCTTGGAACACAGTTTGAATATGACTGTCTTTGACCTTGCTCTAGACATTGAAGCAATGTGTCACTCACAAGTGTATATGAAAAAAGCCTTTGAACTTGCCTTGCACAGTTCTAGATCATCTTAAGGCACTTATCTGGTAGATATGGAAACATGGACTATATCAACATTTTTCGAACTGTTAAGACTAGAAAAACTCTTGAAATAACTTTCATATCTCAAGGAACCCTTGCATTAAAATAGTATATATATAGCAATATATCAGTGTGTTCAAAAATTTACATGTATTATGATTTAAAAGTAATCATCAGTTCTCTACAGTGTACTGTGTCAAAATGCAGTATATAATTTTAATTAATCAAGCCATGAGTTTTTTTGTTTTTTTAATGAAAATGACTTTTTTAGCCTCAGTGAGAAATGATTTTCGAAAAGTTAATGTTAGATCTAATGTTAGAGTCTTAGGGTTCCTCTCTGTAGTTGCCCCCAAACACCTGCTGTAGGAAAGTGGTTTCAGTAAAAGTACCAGGCGCTCCATGAATTTGATCCTGTCTTATAGTTGACTTAGCTAAATGACAGGGTAAACTGGGTTCTCTGGCCATAGTTTGCAACCAGTCTAGGAGATAGACAGACCAGGAAGTGGAGCCCCCAGTAAAAGCGAATGGATCCTAATTTTGACTTCAGGAAGCTCCTGGAGCCAAGCTGACGGCAAGCATATCACTCTGCCTTCTTTTGGACTGCATCAGCAAGGCCAAAAGGGGATTCCATCAACAGGGCATCTCCATACACTTCACCCATGCTTATGTGTTCGAGGGACTCTTCAGTATAATTCCATTGTCTACAAAGACCGAAGGAGGCTTTCTCATAGTTGTAATGGTGAAGCTATGAAACGCGTGTCAACAATGACACCCTCAGGGTTTTTTGGTGCCACACAAATTTTTTGATTTCTTTTTATTATCCTAGAGTCATAAGTATATATTGGAATTTCAAGTTGTATCTTATTAAACTCTTAGTTCTATTAGGAAGATAAGCCGCTGATCGATAAGCATTTACCTAAAAAAATAAAATCAATGTGTACATTGAAGTGACACTCAAATAACAGTTTTATTTGAAAAAATTGAAATTTTGACGTGTCAAGCTAAAAAAGTTTGCTATCACTCATATAGTCCAACTCCTGTTTACTGATCATTGTCTGATTTGACCAGGACTCTAGTGTCCCTATACTTTCGTGTCTAGTTGTATATATGGTTACACAATTGAAAGTTCTGATAATAGCTTTCATCACAGCATTTTCACCAAAAGAGTTGTCAGTACTAGAATTTTGAAATATCAATTTATCTATTTTCACACTTCCTTGTTTCTATAATGTCTCCAAGCCCTTGGGAATATATAGACATAAAGATTAGCTTCAGTGAGATTTAGAATGAAGAACAAGAGACTGCTTGCTGTAGGTTCACACCCCTCTCCTACTTCAATTCCAACTCAAGATGATTACTGCAACTTTTGAATTGTATATATAACAAAAAAAAAATCATTTTTTGGATGAATGTCTTTATTTATTAGAATGAATGAAGCCTATGCATATCATGATGATAAAGTTTTGTTGATATCTAAAAACTAGTCAATTCAGCTCAATTTGTAAAACAGCCTCCTGGCAATCAGTTGGCGGTGAGTTCAAATCACGGTAAGGGAATATGGAATTTACATATTTGTTTACATCCTTCATTATGGTGAGGATTGTTCTTGTTACAGTAGGAAAAGAGAGTCAATGTCAGACTTTGTACTGGTGTTTGATAATTCTTCAATGAGTGGATTTTAGACCAACATTTTTTGAAGATTCTTATGCTGCAAAATATGTGTTTGTTTTCCTACATCAGATCATCATTTCAATTCAGTTGTCTTTTACAAGTTTTAGAAACATCTATACTACATCAGAATATTTCATTTATGACAGGAAGTTCTGTTCAGAATCTTTTTCAAGATCCTTTTTTTCTATGATATGTTTTTAAGGCAAATTGATACAGGTTTCTCCTGCAGTTTAAAAGCTGGGTTGCCAATTCAGATATTTTTTTGTTTTAGTTTTTTTTCATATTTATGGGTTGACAATATTTGAATTAAAAAATTTTTTCACATTTTTTTCAAAATCCTGTGTTACTTACTGATTGAGATATTTTTCTAAAAATTTTCCCAAAAATATCAAAAAATCACATCTAAATTGTTGACCTGTCTGAGAGTAGAGCATTCCTATAAAACCCCTTTGTGAGCCGAAATGATATGAAGTGAAAAACCAATTACCATTAATTCAAACTGGAAAGATTTTTGAGCATTCCCATACTTAAAAATGTTGATTATGGTATATCATGCTGAATTATCAGAGGTTGGGTTGGTGGAAGGTAAAGGAGATGAGTGTAGAAGAGGGTGCACCCAACCTTTATAAATGCTCTCTGCAAAACAAATGCTGAAAACTATTTTTGCTTTTCACCTTTTTCCATAAAAACAATAAACTGGCTTAAAGTAAACTTTCGAGAAGCACAGGTAAACTCATGTCTTGATCAGGTTGTTGACAAGCCTGGCTGCTGCAGGGTCAAACTCCGCTCCTATTTCTACTACGGTGATTGATTATAAAACCATATTTTCTTTCAGTATAAATGTGTTTCTTTATTAGAACGAAATAAGCCCTTCTGTATCTATGAAATGAACTTTGTTGATATGTAAGAAATCTCAGTTTGGCACAGTTGGTAAGATACCAACTTACCAATTACTTGGTTGTGATTTCAAATCACACTAGGTAAATACTGATCTTATAGAGGAATTTATTCATCAGAATGAAAAAAGCTCTTTTGTATTTATAACATAAATTTCTGTAAATATGTTAGACTTGTCAATTTAGCACAGTCGGTAAGCGACATGACTACCAACAAGTTGGTCGTGATTTCAGATTATGGTAACGGAATGTTAATTTTTACTCCATTCAATTTGGTGAGGATTGTCTTTGTTGTTCTTGTTCTTGTAGGAAAGAAAGTCAACTCCAGATTTGGGCCAAAGTTTGACGTAATCTCTAAAATAAATTGCTATTCAAAGATAACTTTTCTATCTTTCTCTCAGATTTTTGAATCCAAACTTATCTTCGAAATAATCACACCTTTTGTATTGAATGTTGAATATCTCCTCCGTGATACATAATGAAATTGTAACTTCTTCTTCATTCAAATTCAACAATGGTTTTTAAAAAAAGGTTCATCTTTCCAATTCAAAGAGAACATCAATGCTATCTACATTGCTTAATAAGATATATTTGTAGTATGATTTACAGTAAAAAAAAAAATGGTGCTCAAAGACAACTTTCTGTCTTTCTCTCATATCCTTAAATCCAAACTTTTCTCCAAAATAAACAAACAAGAAATAGGAAAAAAAAGGAAGATCTTAAAATAATTCAAGCTTAACAATTGTGAGTAAGACAAGACGATTGGATTTCTCTTTGTTATTCCATGTCGACCAATCAAAATAAATGCCCATTTGGGTGAGAAAGGGAGATAACTAATTTATCCGAGTCTTAGATTCTGCCCGGATGAAAATGCTGATGTGTCAGGTGTCAATCATTTTTGCCACTTATCCCTTGACGGAGTCAAGTATGTCTCTGTCATCAGACATTAAAAACAGTATCTCTTCTTTATGGATACAATTAAATACGCACTTAAAAAAAAGAAGAAGAAATGAAGCGAAAGCGGGACCCCCCTCCCATGCAAGCACCCTTCTTCTTTTTTTTTGTCTTTTCTTTTTATTTTCCTCCCCCATTCTAAGTATGTGCTTGGGCCCGTCAAATTGCTACGACACTGTGATTGATTCGCGCTAAATAAGTTTTCGGAAAGAGAGGGAAGGATATATTAGAAGGCAAGAAAAAGGAAAAATAAAGGAGAGGGAAGTACAGAGAAGTGTTGAGTAAGAAAACTAAAAAGAAAAAGGAATGAAAAAGAAAATTAAGGCAAATAATCGTTTGAATCATCATGGCTAAGAATCGTGTTTTTAGGACGCGTCGGGCGTTTATCTGGTTTATTTCCAGCCTGTGGCCCCCCGCCCCCGAACACCCAGAGTCTCTGTTCGCCCCTTAATAGCATAAAAAATATTGTTCCTTTCTCTTTTTCACACTATCTACTTCAGCTGATTTTATTTCTCTTTTTTAGTCATCATTATCATTCTTTTTTCCCTTTTTATTTTGGTTATTCTCTATGTATTTTTCTTTTCTTTTTTTTTTATTTGGTGACAGTGGTGGTTTCGGGTTTTTTTTCTCCCATGCCCCCTACGCAAAACCAGTACTCCCCACCCTTTGAAGAAAAAAAAAATCCCGCCCCAAATTCCCTCCTCATCACCACGAACATCACTTTCGCCACATCTTCAGCCTCCTTATTCTCATCCTTTTCATCAAAAAATTTTACTCCCCCCCCCCCGTAAAATGGGTGTGTGTGGGGTCCCTATTGTCTTGTTGCAATCTGTGGTGACAATAACGCATTTACATGCATACGAGCGTCAGCACGCCTGAACGGCCGATCAGCACATCTCCATCTCAAATCTCACCACCCTGATGCCAATCCACCTTCTACTCTGACCCAAACGCTAACCCCCAACCCAACCTCGCCCACTTTACCCCCAAACTTATTAAGATTATCAAGGCAGGTTCTGATTGGTCATTGATAACCTGGAAGAATGGTCGTCTGCCAATGCTAACAACAGACGGCCAAAATGGCGGATCCCATTGATTTCTTTCCTTTCCTTCTTCCAAAGGCGTGACACGTAATCTACATTGGGATTTACGTAGGATCTATTTGTATCAGGGGAAGGAGGCAGACACTTTAACAAGTGACACAGCTAGAGACTGTCTGTGTCAACAGTAACTGTTTTTATCAAACAATGGAAGCTGAATTCTAGGGGCCAAAATGGCTGCCAATCAGTTGGAATCTTGCTTGAGTGTACATAATATTCGTCTGGCATTTATCAGGCCTCTTGCGGATAAAGATTGATGAAACATGTTTGGATTTTATTTTGCTTGGGATATATTTCCCTTTCTCTTTATTTTCATATCCTTTTCCTTTATTTTTGCTTCGAAAAAAATATTTTTAAGCAAATCTTTTATGAATTTTGGGATTTTCTATTAACATAATATTGATCAACCTTAATTTTTCTGCTGAAGAATTAGGTATGAGTATTTTTTTGTCTGAAACAGCTTAAAAAACTTTCTGGGATTTATTTATAATTTTTCAAACATTTATTTGTTCTGCCGGATTCTGTTCTGATTGGAAAAAAGAAATCATTGTCATATATATATAATAAGAGCCATGTCAGTCATACATTGTATCAGTAGCAGCCATCAGCCCCTCTCCCTTGCTACTCTCTTATTAAACTTTTTATCTCCTCTTTCTGTTCGTACACTTATTAAACTACCTTTCTATCTCTCCTCTCCCTTCCTCCCCTCTTATTGAACTACTTATGCTTCTCTCCTCTTCATTCCTATCCTCTTATTAAACTACCTATATTCCTCTCTCTTTTCTCTTCCTTCTCACCTTCTTATCAAACTTTTTTTCCTGTCTCATTGTACTGTTGATCACACTTATAGTAACAATAGCAGACACCAGCCTAGCCTATTATCATAAACTCATGATAACCATGAGTGAAGCAAGGATCATGGAATAGCACTGTGTAAAAAAAACATTTTTTCGTTTTTGATATAACCGTAATTGACATCTCTATTTTTGAAAATTACTTATTTGTATATATTCTAATTCACTTATGTCTCCCATAGAATAATTCATTTGACATGAGGTATCTATTTGGATAGTGTAATTGTTAGTGCGTCTGCTTCACACCCATAAGGTCCCAGGTTGCCAATATCAGCAAAGAGGACATTAGGACATTTCCCTGTATATTCAGCAGCTGAGAACACTCTAAGCTCTGTGATCAGGGTGGACGTATCCTTTTGGTGGACTTGTGTCCTGCCAAGAGGATGCATGTCCAAAGAAAGGATACCGTCACCCTACCAAGAGGGTGGTCATAAAAACCTGCGAGAACAAAGTCATGATCTCGACCAGACTTAGAACTTGCAAGGATCACTAAGCTGATACATTCTAGGGAAAACAGGACTTGGTCACTGGCTGTTCATACTCCAATTGGAATTATCTCTTGAGAGGTGAATGCTTTACCTGAATACATCTCTTGGTTACCCAGCAGTATTTTTGGTATGAAAAGTTGAAAAAACTTTTCTTGACGGCTTCAATTGACATTTGGTATTTATATTTGGCTATATATCACTCTACTATCTATGTCATTAGTTTAGCTGAAATCATCAACCAGAATTGTCCAAATTAGTCTCTTCAGTTTTAATTTCAGTCTGGCTGGTTGGCTATGTATGTATGTACCATGCATACAGGCCAAAGCAATGATGCTAGAGGGCTGAAACTTTCAGCATTTACTTTTTATAATCTCTACAAAAAAACTTTTTTTTTTATAACCCCCCTCCTAAATAGGTTTTTCATGGGGGGTTCAGTTTGCAATACAAGTTTATGCCAAATTGATCCCTTAGTTTGTGTTCAACAGCATTTATGTTTTTATCTAGTAGCTTCAGACTTTTTTAGCGATCACTACCTACCAAAAGGCAAGAGAAGTGACTCATCCATTCATCACTCCTTTTTCCAACTTTTTGATTGATCCCCCTCAACACAGCATACTGCCAAAAGATGTTAGTCATGTTACAGTTTCTATTGAGGGACTAACTAGGCCTGTTCTCTTGTAGTTCAGAAAAAAAGGATTTTTTTTCAACTAAACTTTAATGAATAGCTTAAACATGATTGCTGGTAAATTTTCACCAGTTTGGAAACTCTATATTTAATAAGAATATCGTTCTTTAACTTGTAGTCTAGAAAGGGTCGGAAATTGTTTTCATTTTTTTTTTTAAGGATGACGGGTCTTTTTCGTTAGTCCCCATCACAAAAACGAAAATTCCATTCGTTAGCTCCCCTCCTCCCAGAGCAACGTTTTCATAATCAGTGGGAATTGATATGATAAGTTTATTTTGAGAAAATAACTTGGGGTTAGAGGTTTTGCTTTTATGGTGGCTTCTTATGAAAAATCCCCTAATAAACCATTTTTTTTTTCATTGTAGTTATTTGTTTATTTGGTATAAAGGACTCATCTGAACTTTCTAACCAAGACAAGAAAATGATTCTCGAAAACTCTGTATAATTTCAAGGGTTTTTGATTATCCTGATATTGATTTATGTATTATTATCTTATGGATATTACTTAGAGCAGAGGCAGACCCCGAAACTGCTGCTGGGTGGCACCAGAGCTCTGGGCATAATGTATCTGAGGAACCCGGCAAAATCTGAAGAATAATGGAAAAATCTAAAAGGAAGAGATTTTTAAATCTAGAAAATGATTTTTAAAATTTAAAAAAATAACCCAGAAAAACCTAAAAAATAATCAAAAATTTTCTTGGGGGGGGGGCACAGTTGGGCCTAGTGACACCACTGCCTAGAAGTGTAGATTTAAGATAGAGAACTGATGATTTCTTGTGTATAGAGCAAATCATATCTCCTCCATATTTCTGTATTATAGGTTTTTCCTCTGTTAAAAGTTCCAAAAACTTGGTCAAGAAAATACATGTGAATTGTGATTTTTTTCTCCTGTTTCTTATCCAATCATGAGGCAAAGATTTGGGAAAACAATACAAAATCATTTTTATAATAAGGACAAGTAATAAAAGAGAATGTGAAAGAAAGAGAATTATAAAAAGAAGAGAAGTGTGCTAAGGAAAGGAATTGAAAAGGATTGTTTATTCTTGTGAATTCCTTGTGGAGCATAGGGCCGCAATCATTCTGATGTTCCAATAGTTTTCATAGGTTCGGAGTTACAAGCACTATATTCAACATTCCTCCTTTATCCAGGTTCAGGACCAGCTATGGCTACTAAGTTTTTTTTGTCTCTCAGACTAATCTTCTTTTAGATGAACAGCCTTACAGGATTAAAGAGCTTCAACTGCTATTTACCAATAGCTGGTTGAGGAAGTGGATTCATGCCTTTCCAGAAGGCACTTACAGAAATTAAATATAAATGGTATTAACAGGAACTTGAACTTGACTCCCCGATTCTCTTTTCCATGCAGTTAATTGTTACGCAACTCCACAACTCTAATTGATTTGTTTGTAATAATTGAAAAGATGTTGTCAAGCTCCAAAACCGGAGTTAACTTTATTTTTCTACTGTAGCAAAAACATTTGTCACCAGATTTAAAGATGTTACCTGATATGTAAAATTCACATTCCCTAACCGTGATTAGAACTCACAACCAACTGACTACCGGGCAATTGTCTCACCGACTGAGCTTAAATAGGCTTAGATATTCATGAAAATTTCTCGTACGAATACATACAGGCTTATATCCTTCCGAAAAATAAATACATTTATACAAAAAATGTATATTTTTTTTCATAATTTTTTTATTTATCAGGTATGCAAGAGTTATAGTTATCATCTCCAGTCAGAATAGAAGTTAGAGTGGAGTTAAATCCAGCAGCAGCCAGTCTCGTTTGTGTAGTCTGGGGTTTTTTGGGTGGGGGGTATCTCCTTTTTCTCATTATCTAATCATGAAATAAGATTTTGAATAAATCTTATTTAAAATTGGGTAAAGTGGAGAAGAAGAAAGTGGAAGAAAATGGAGATAAAAAAAAAATTTCAAATAAAAGAGGAGTGTGGAGAAAGGGCGGTCAAGATGAAGGGTGGGAAATTTGAATGGCGGACGAGAAATTAACCACGTGAAGATGGACACGTAAACGAAAACTGTTGGGGAAATTTAAAAAGAACAACGAAGAAAATCTACCCTATTGGATGGCATATAAGACCTCTGTTTATTTCAGCAGGGAATATTAACTAAAAAAAAAAAGAAGTGATTCTCTTGATTTCTCTCATTTATCAACCGGTTTTCTGAAGTTCTCTATAAGTTCTGGCCAATATGAGACTGGCCAACAAAGGTTACGTTTACATTTTGTTCTATTTGCGGGAATCGCTGGGCGAGGTAGGGTCATATATGCTATTGAACAGATTTAATAAAAAAAGTAGAAATACATTTGAACAAACTTGTATAGATTGAACTGCTTCGAGAAGCACCTTTTGTCTTATTTTTCATTGAAAATTCTAAAGCTTTGGATAATTTCTGATTTTGAGTATAGAACCATGGACAATTTCAGGTTTTGAGTATGCAACAAGACAGATAGATAAATAGATAGATAAAGAAAAGGTATGAATGAAGTGTGATTATTAGAGAGAATAGAATGTTGATGAGGACAGTAAAAAGTAGTATCACACTAAAACAAAAAATAAAGATGGCTGATCGAAAGAAATACGGAAAGATGGTAATCAAGGAAGCAATGAAAATTTGTTGAAATTAGGAAGGAGCCGATTGAACAGCAAAGGTAAATGGAAGGGAAAAGTTTTTAAATAGAACGGAATATCCCAAAAAATATTCAGAGAGGAAATGAGAGAAAAGAAATTGAAAAACTTTCGATGAAAAGCAAGATGAAATAATAAAAGAGAAAGGAAATAAAAAAGAAATAGATTTACGTAATTCAAGTAAGTGAGTAGGATTGAGAGAGAATGATTAAAGTAATTTCTCATCCATCAAAAAAAAATGACAAAAATATACAGTTCCTATGGTTGGTGTCAACTCAGGGTGTCACTCCCCACCTTTCCAGAACATGTCCTTTTTCCAGGATGTCTAGAATTTTGGTGATCTAAAAAGATCTAAAAAGTACTGCAGATACACAAAATTTCTTTCTTGCCAGAAATAAGAGGAAATTTTTTTCCTTGTATTCTCCTACCTTGTAAAATTTCTTCCCAGGGTGTTAAAATGTTATAAGACAAGAAATCATACTCTTAGTGATACTTGAAGTTTTTCTTCTTTATTTCTCAATCCATTACTAAAAAACCTATGGATATATTCATCCCTAAATTTCCAAACTATAACTCCCAGAGTTCTACTTTTTTTTGCTTTTCATTGCACTATCACTAACACTATACGTCAAAAATCCAAAAGGTTTTTAGTTGGCATATTGAATGTTATAATCTTATATAGACAAGTTTTCTGTCTACCTTAAAAGATACAAAAACAGACCCTTTTTTAGTAACTGTTAACCATTGAATTATTGGGTTCTGTGCAGATTTTCTATTTAAAGCAGCAAGGATGACGTATTTATCTCTTATAGAATACTAAACGTGCCAATTCAAATCTATGTTCGTTACCAGTTTTCCAGAGAAAAATAAGTATTATGAATAAGAAACAATAATCAGTATTGGAATTAATGTTATTTTTGAAGAATTATAGAGTATCTTTTGAGGTTCCATGTTTTCTTTAGATATATATACCATGGACCCTCATTATAATGAACTGTGGTTTTAATGAACACTTGGACCATTACAAACTTTCAGTTTATTTCCCAAATGGAGTTTGATGAATGAGGCAAACACGTGGATCATAATGAACATGGCATCACTCTAGTTTTGTGGTTCAGCCTTTTGCAGCTGATGGATCGAGATCAAAGTGTAGTATCTATTCTTCTTACATCCAAGAAACACAGCATTAACTTTCCTTTTTCAATTTTGAATGTTATCATGGTTGTATTTCGATTGTTTTCTATATGAATTTCAATCTAATTACTTCTTCAATTGACAAAAACGGAAGTTTTTTTTAATCTTATCTATTGTTGTCACTGAAAACCATGCAGTGACTACATATTCTTATTTTGAAGTTTACCTTACTCATGAAAAAAGTCAAGTAATTTGATTTCACTAAATCATCTCTACTTATTATAACTCTTTGTTATTCTTTTTTGATTCATTTTCAACTCATTTTGAGATTTTGCATTAGAATAAATTACTGTATCATATTCTTGTTATTCAGTTATTGTGCATTTCATATGTAAGTCGTTATTTTGATTGTTTTATAAAATTCAAGAAAAATATTCAACGATTAAAATACAACCTTTTTTGTCGATTAAAAAAAATCTAAATTAAATCAAGTTAAAATTTATTATGATTGCAATTAAAATACATCTATGATAATGTTTAAAGTTGAAAATGGGAAGTTTACGTTATGTTTTGTTAATGTGAGAAAAACAGATACTACACTTCAATCTTGAACTTGCCGCAAAAGGCTGGACCTCAAAACTTGGATAGTGCGAGAAATTTTCTTCCCATTATCGTTTGCTGAGCAATGTTAGGTGATAGAAGGAAGTGCAACTGAACTATTGTTTGATTTACTGTTTGTTAAAAGTGTCAAAAGACCTAACTTCTACCTTCAACCTTCAGACTGGTCCCTTTTTTTCTTACCAGGGCTTTAGTTGTCTATGATTTTGACCATTTCACAAATGAAATGTCCCATTATAAAGAAGTACCAAAATGGCCTGTGTAAGAGTTTTGAACAAACCACAAAATCTTAAATTCAAGTTCCCTGGAGGACAGATCAAATTATTGCACATCACTTCAGAGTTAACAAGTCCAAGTCAATTTTACTCTATTAAATTAACAAATATATTGATTGAAAGAGGGAAAGAAATTTAGGCTGACATTACAGTGTCATCCATCCGATGGTGTCACCCTGGAGTAAGTATGCATATTAACCAAAAAACATAAGAAACAAACATAGCAAAAAATAATACTAAACAGGTCTGGTAAGTGTTGGGGGGTGATCAATCAAGAATTGGAGAAAGAGGTGATAAATGCATAAGTTACTTCACTCACCTCTGAATTTTCCAAAAACAAATGTGAAAGCTGCTGGTCACAAGCTAAAGGAACAATTTAGCATGAGCTTACATTGCAAATTGAACCCCTCACTGGATACCTATTTAGGGCTAATTGGGAAAAAAAAAAAAAAAGTAAGTTTTTTTCCAGCCTTGATAAAGGGTAAATGTTGGAAATTTCTGCCCTCTAGCTATATTGTTTCAGCCTGAACAGCATGATTCACAGCAAGCCAGCAAATCTTGAAAACCAAAGAAACCTATGTTGACAGTTCAAGTGACACTTTTAGTAGACAGTTTCTAAAAGATAGATATATAGATAAAAATGCATAAGTAATTAAGTAGGATTAAGAAAGAAAGATTTGAAGCAAAGAAAAATAACAATATCTTCCATCAATAAAAAAAACAAGGAAAACATATCAATTTTCTCTCTTCATGGGAACCAAAAAACATGAGCAACAAATATAGCTTAAAAATAATACTAAATAAAAACAGTCCTTTGGAAAAACTCTCAGACCCAGTTGCTCCCAATTAGTGCACTATATGAGGCAATGAATTAAGTCTCAATTTCTCCAACGTTCCATGGAGACCCATTCATTGTTTATAGCAACTGCTGGTTTCCACAGGACGGGCGCCCCTGGAAAGTAAAAATAAAAATAAACAAAACTCCCGATATCTACATCATAACTTCCTATTCTTGATTCTAAAAGACGGGAAAAAAAAAATCAACAGATGTAAAGAATGTGTGCGGGAAAAAAAAGAAGGTTGCTTTGAAAGGAAGCAATATGGCTGTCGTCGTTTCTTGCCATGAATGCATTTAGTGCATTGATAGAAAAATCTTTTGTGCCCTTCCCAGAGGAAAGAGGGAGAAAAACAAATTTCATTACTTCCGTTACTTATTTATTTATTTATTTATCTATTTATAAATTGTCTCTTTTACTAGCCGCTCGCCAGAATAAAAGCACAATTAGTTTTGACAAATTCGCAACAGAAGGTGAAAGATCAGCATCTCAATCAACTCAAAGACACAATGTGTATCTTTCTGACACAGCAGTTCTTCGCTTGGTTTTTCATTGTCGTTCTTTTATTGTTGATGTCTTTTTCTCTTCCGAGCTCTTCCCGATGTCTAACAGCCCATCTGCAAGACATGCAGTCATGTGCTACAAATGCATTAAACACATACACACAAACAAACAAACAAAATGACTGAAAAATCCCGGCATGAACAGGATTTGCTTTTTTCATCCAAATTTACAATCATGAATCAATCAATAATGAAAGAGGACATTATATCGTTTCAATTTCTCGATTGCTTCAGTATAAGTAATTCCCGCCTTTTTCTCCTCCGACCCCATCCAATGCTCATCCATTTTCTGTCATTTTGAAAACCTTGCTTTTGTTCACATATATAGTAATAAACATATATATATATATATATATATATATATATATATATATATATATATATATATATATGTATATATATATATATATATATATATATATATACACACACATATATATATATATATATATATATATATATACACACACACATATATATATATATATATATATATATATACACACACATATATATATATATATATATATATATACACACACACACATATATATATATATATATACATATATATATATGTATATATATAGGTATATATTGTTTAATTTTTTGTCTTCTCTCTTTCTTATTACCTTAAGCATAAATACGCAATGGATGTTATTTTGTTGAGATTTTTTCTGTTAGTTCTTCTCAATGTCAGAGGCAAGAACTCCTTTATTGAAGAATGTTTATCATTGTTGTATTTTTATTTCTATTCAATTCTGATTGACTTTGATATGCCAATCATGTTTTTAGTCTTATTTTCTACTTCTAATATCCTTGTTCCATGGTTTACGGTCTTTGTTTTTTTATTTCTCACTTTTTCTTTCCTATCGCTTCTGCCTTTTTCCCTTATGGTTTTATTCCTCAGGTAGACTATTTTCTTCTAATGTTTTTGCCGTAATCTTATATTTCTAATACTCTTACTCTGATTTTTGTTGCTTTTTTTTTTCTCTTTTAGAAACCACCAACCATAACTGTCAACCTCAACATAGATTTCTTCAGTTTTTTTTGAGTGAGTCTGGCTGGCTGTCCATCAATGGAGCTAGAGGGCTGAAAATTAAGACATTTACTCCTCATTATCCAAGAAAAATTTTACAAAATCTTTTTAGTGGCAGCAATGTTGTTTTGGTCTAAATTCGTCCCTTAGTTTGTGTTTGACAGGGTTCACACTTGTCTTTTTGAAAATTCAGACTTCTTTCTAATGATCACTGCCCATTGATCGCCCCAACACAGCATTGCACTGAAAGACGTTGGTCACGTGGGATTTTCTATTGAGTGACTAACTAAGCCGATTTTATCTATTGTTAGGATTATAGTATTTTTGTTTTTAGTGCTTCTGCTTTTTCAACTTTTTATTTTGTTTTTACGGTATTCCCCTTGTTCTATGTTTAAAATTTCAACTTTATTGTGGTTTTCAACTGTTTTCTTTTTTCATTTCCCTTCTTTCTTTTTTGGTTTTTCCCTAATTTTTCATTTCATTTCTTTCTAATCCTCATTCTTCCTTCTTTTTTTTTTCATTATCTTTCCTGTTTTGAAATATTTGTTTTCAATTTCTTATAGTCTATCTATTCCATCTTATTTATCATATTGTTGTTCATAGCTTTTTCTAACAGGTGACTTTTTCACCTTTTTGTGATATTTATTTTTTGCTTCTTTTTCTTCAATTTGCTCACATTGTTTTTTTTCTTTTAGGCTCTTTTCAAATTCTTTATAGCTCTGAGCTTTTCTAATTGTCATTTTTCTATAATACTTATTGTTCTCTTAAACATGTTTTTCAAGCATCTCATTAATTGCAATCTGTATCAATAGAAATGTCATATTACTCCAGTTATACTGGTCATTTTTACAAAATTGTACACATAGGTTTCTCTAGTTTTCAAATAAGTCTAGCTGGCCAGCTATCCGTCAGATATAGACTGCACCAATGGAGCTAGGGGGCTGAAAATGTAAACATTTACTCCTTATCATGCAGAGAAAAAACATTTTCTTGTTTTGTTTTTACCCGCTCCCCCTTAAAAAAATTGGTTTTAAGTGTGGATTCAATTTACAATGTAAGTTTATGCTAAATCGATCCTTTATGTTGAGCCAGTGTTCACACTTGTTTTTTTAAAATACAGACTTTTTAGTGATCACTACCCAACAAAAACCAAGAGAAGTATTTTATTCTTCGATTACTCTTTCATCCAAATTTTCAATTGATCATACCCAAAACGGCATGCTGCCAAAAGATGTTTTAAAGATGGTTTCTATTGAGTGACTAACCAGACATGTTTCTATTTATTTCTAAGATTTTTTTTATAATTGAATAATTTTGTTTTTGTTATTTTTTGATTGCCATTATTTTATCTCTCTTAAGTTCCCAAATGTTCTTTTCTAGAAATGGTCTGTCCATCAAGAAAAGACACATTAATGACATCTCTTTCAACAAAGAATCATAACTAAGAGCTTCAGATAGAGACATCAGAAACTAATGTAAGAACAATGTAACAACACCTACAATTAATTACTTATAGCTATAAAGAAACTATTCCTAAGAATGATTATCACATTCGGTCCAATTTAATGATTTACATACTATCGGCAAAATGGGAACACATATATATATATATATATATATATATATATATATATATATATATCATCATCATCATCATCATCAGTCTTTTAACGTCTGTCGTTGGACATAGACCTTCCCCAGGATTCGCCACAATTCTCTATCATGGGCGTCGTGGAGCCAGTATTTCCTGAATCTGTCTAGTTCATCTCTCCTTCTTATGTTCTGTTGGCCTCAGTTTCTTATGTGATCTCTGAGGATCCATGTTGTGAGACATGATGTCCATCGATTGTTTTTCATTCTTGCAACGTGGCCTGCCCATTGCCATTTGTAAGAATTTATGCCTATGACCACAGAGTTGAGAGATGAGGTGAGGAATTCAAGTGTATTATCTCAGACTCTTGCCTACCAACAGTGCTCTTAACTCAGTTGGTAGAGAAGAGTCATATAAAGACTGCTTCCTGGTCAATGCACGTTTGAGCTTCACATGATCTCCACATGATTTTACTTATTTACAAGGTCAGCAGTTTGATTTGCTATTGGTCAACACAAGTGCTGGACAAAATATGTTTCCCATTGAAAATTTCTCTACAATTGAAGAATGTAGAGGCTTGGTCATTGCAAACATGACAGTCACACAGTACTGAAGCTCACTTAATGGCATCTCATTGTCGACTGAGTAAACCCATGGGAGAATATCTGTGAATGTATGTGCAGCAGAGTCTCCTCTGGTTGGTTGTCAAGTTGCAAGGCTGCACAACCAGTTCTTGAGGTATGTGAAATGGCTGGACTCTTTCTGAATGAACTTCAAACATCTTTGCATTGATTGAAACTTGAAAACCTTACAGAACACTAAATGAATATCTGTACCTCACATAAATGAATCATCATAGCCCATGCATATATCTGAACTAATTAACTGAAAATTATCAAGAAATATAGACCTTATACCAAAAATTATCTAAAAATAGATCTTTTATAAAAAATTGTCTAAAAATATGGATCTTTCATCAAAAAGTATTTAAAAATATAGATTTTTTTTTTCAGAAATTATCTAAAAATATAGATCTTTTATCAAAAATGATCCAAAAATATAGATCTTTTATCAGAAATCGTCTAAAGATATAGATCTTTTATCAGAAAGTATTTGAAAATATAGATCTTTTATCAGAAAGCATTTAAAAATATAGATCTTCTATCAGAAATTATGTAAAATACCAGCACAAGAATTGGGCATTGTTGGTCAAAAATAACACAGAGACTCCAAAAAACATTTTTTTGAAAGAAACAAAAAGGCATTTTTAGATGATGCCTAGTGATGTACTCATGCACATTTCCAAGGTTTTGACCTGAAAAATGTGACCAGGAGCACCCAGAGATGCCCACATATCGACCCATAGATAGATAGACACAGACTCAAAGAGAGAAAAATCTTAAGCCCACTTGGCTGGTTCGTCGAACCATGGCTACAATAATTCAATACACCGACCATCTATTGAATCTTATAAATTAGGAGAATCATTTGTAGTGATTGTAGAAGTGGGTTGATAATAATTGTAATGTTTACTGTTTGTCATAAAGTCACCACAAATCTCGGCAGCCATATTTATTGAGATCATTATTCTTCCGTGCAGTGAAGGGCATGAAAAATATCTTTTAGTGCCTCTTGTAGACACAAAGCTATAACTCCTTTGTCAGTCCTGGAAAAAAATGAATTACTAAATCAGTCCATCAAACGGATATCTCATTAAATCATTTTGTTTGTTTGTTTCCTTTCTTTTGTAAGTTATTTTTCTAGGTAACTTATAAAATGAAAAAGTACGGATGATATAAATGTTTAACATTTGGCATGTTGCCATCCATCATCAAAGCAAAAGAACAAAAAATATTTTTCACACACAACATTTTAAATTTTAGATTTTGAAATATCATAAAGATGAACCTAGAACTTAGACTGGGTCAGTTTTCAAAATGAAATCAAGATATATTATTAAAGACATTCACTATTCAAAGAGTTTTTTTTTTGATGTACCGATGGCAGCCATGCTAACATCTTGGATTAGGGTAATGTCAATTTCTTTTTCTTGCCATTTTAGGCCTGGATTTTCTTACCTTAACCCTGTTGAGTAGTGGAAGACACATTGGGTTAAACTTTGTCTTGTCTGACATATGTTCAGTCAACATGTTGATAGGGGCTGCCTCTTTGATTTTACTCATTCAAACCGCGTTCCCTGTATATGATACAAATTTCTTCCCAGACGGGACGTGTTTGCCTTTCTTTCTCCAAATATGGTCAGCCATCCTATATCTTTCTATCCAGCCTCTGATTATGTTTGACAATAACAAAAATGGATAATCAACCTGAAATATAAGTCGGCATTACTCGAATCCTTTGTTATAGTGTGGCTACCATTGGAATATTCTGTTTACCATCATCCTTGGAAAATTCTATTCACTACCATCACTTGCAGATAGTACGCCTGAAGAAGGCTGTAGAATGGATCAGCTGAAGTATTGAACTAACAACAGAAACAACAACAAAGAGTTAAATAGTCCGAAAAACTCTTTAAATGTTAATGACCCTTTTCAGACAGATATTCACCAAGCTTTGTCAGGCATAGGACCAAACTAGAAAGCACTCAGAGAGTGCATACCTCTGCCAACAATACCATACATTAACTAAAAACTGAATGGCATGGAGTAACCGCGTGAATTCTGATTTTCTGCGTTACAGACTATTGTCTTAACATGTGAAAATATACCTCAATCAAAAAAAATATTTCCTGGATCCACCCTGAAATTGAATCAATTTTTCTTTTGCCTATGGCCCCTCCCTCCACAAAATGTTATTGAAATTCATCTGAAGATATTGTGTGAACAGATGGCTGAATACATATACCTCTTCCGGTTTTGTTAGTCGAGGTAAATGAGGCTGGTTTGAAGATTATGTCGCAGCAACTTTCTTTGGAAGCAAAACCTACCAGCCTGCCTAGAAATCTCAAAGAAATCTCACTCTGTCTCAAATGGCTCCAGTGGGGATCATGCAATTTTCTCTGCCGCTCAGCAGACATAGTATGGGTTTTTAATGCCTGGGTGCAGAGACAGCGACTGGGGGGCAGTTGAATGCACCCAAGAATGACTGCCCCTCCTTGCCCCACCTCGGTTTGTACCTCTCTAATCCACTGCTATGTGGTCTGGTGACTCCCATCTTTCAGCACATTTTGAATCTTGTCTAAAATAAGACATTATCATCATTCAATGGTTATATCAGACTAGCATCCACATTGTAGTTATTATCACTATGTTTTGGCTGGTGTGAACTCTGACCTTCCTATAAGGTATGTGTAACGTTTGATAACCTTCAGGGGTTTTTGAATGGAAACCTCTGTCTTTGCCCAGTGTCTGTTGTATTCCCATCCCTTGTCGTGTCCTTTGGGGATTGATGAATTACCTCATGATTCAAACTAACACTTTGATTTTTTATTTACATAATTGTAAAGAGTTATAATATCTCTACTTATCAATCAAATCAAATTATTCCCTGACTAGGTCGACCATCAGGGTACCATGCTGGACCCTTTATGCTGTTTTCGAAAGTAACAAGAGCTCCTTACCCAAGCCCAACTCCTCTCCAAGTAACGTGCAGCAGGTTGTAATTGGTTACATGGTACCAGTATTTGGGAATAATCCTTGACCTGACCTATTGAACAAAGTGTATTCATGCCTTTCCCAAAGGCATCAGTGGCGGCAAAATGCCTCAACCAGAACGGTCAAACTCCAGTCTGAAACTCGGAGCAGACTTTGTTTTTCTTCCAAGACAAGATCAATAAGAACAATCCTCATCAGATTTAGGAGAGTAAAGATTAACATTATCCTACCATGGTTTGAAATCACGACCAAGTTATTGTTAGGCTGGTGTCTTACCGACTGAGCTAAACTGACAAGTTTTACATATCAACAAAATCTATTTCAACACATACACAGGGCCTTATTTCATCCAAATAAATGAATCTATTTATATATTTTTGTATTTTTTTCGTTTATTATACATACAATACAAAAGTTGCAATAATCCCCTGCAGTGGAAATATAAGTAGGAGTGGAGTTTGACCCTGCAGCAGCCAGGCTTGTTCAAACCAGCTTGATTCCGTCCTCCATGCTATTAACAAATCGGCCAACTCCACACCTCTATATCACCATATACTCAGTGACACAAAAATCAATCCCCTTACATATATGCATGTACGTTTATCCACAAATGTACCATGTCTAGGATTAATGCTGAGATGTTCCAGTCATTTTTTTTTTTTTATAGTTGCATTCACATTAAAAAGTTTATGTATCAAATTTCTTATGTAGGAATGTGGAAAAATATGACACATACATTCAGTGTGTATTCATTGCATTGAAACCTACATATTTCATAATATAAATATACATATTTTATGAAACTTTTTTTTCAATACTGTTAAATAAATTCCAAACTGAGAAAAATTCCCACTGGAATGACCATTAAATATCAATTCAATCAATACTATCAAAGATATCAATAGATTAATAAAAACCAACACTACCATAAAACCCATACTCTGCACTTCCCCATATATATATATATATATATATATATATATATATATATATATATATATATATGTATATGTATATATATATATGGGGATATATACATGTATAAATATATAGGTATATATTTATATATATATACATATATATATATATATATATATATATATATATATATATATATATATATATAAAATAAGCAGAATGCCATTTTCTCTTGTTTTCTTTGTCCATATCTTCCAATGATGGAAAGTACATAAGATAAAATTGATTAATTCTAAAAAGAAGAATATATATATGTATATATATATATTCATATATCATTTATATATCAATATGTCCGATTTTTCTTATTTTGTATTTGTTTTTGCGAAGAATTAAATTTTTTACTCTTTGAAATAATAACTGTTTTCATCTGTATATTTTGTATCTTATAATTTTTAAAACAACCAAGGGATTCCCAGCGATCTCATTATACATATATATATATATATATAAATATATATATATATATATATATATATATATATATATATATAGTTAGTCACTCAATAGAAACCATCACTGACATCATACCACATTGGGGTTGATCAATTAAAAAAATTGGAAAAAAGGGGTGATCAAGTCAAATCTCATCCTTTTTGTTAGGCAGTGATCTCTAAAAAAATTTCAAATTTTCAAAAAGCAGTGGGAAGGCTGTGGGACATAAACTAAAGGTTCAATTTAGCATAAACTTGTATTGCAGATTGAGATTCTCACTAAAAATATATTTAGGAGTGGATTTTCAAGAAACAAAAAAACGTTTTTACTTTACATAATGTGGAGGAAATGTCTAAATATTCAGCCCTATAGCTCAATTGATGTGGCATGTAAGCATGATTCATACATGCAAAGCCAGTCGGACGAACTTGAAAATTGAAGATCCCATGTTGATAGTTTTGAATGCTCACGCAGGAAGATGAATTTTAGCCCTCTCCTTCATTCATGAAGGAACAATAAGTCCTTTTTACATATATATCAATCACCTTACTTCAATAAAATATTGGCAGATTGTGATGAAAACCGCCAAAAATACATTTTTGATTAAAAAAAATAAGTTTAAACATTTTTTTTTTTCAACTCACAGAATAAATAGGAAAACATGTTTCTTACTGATTTCCCTTAGGAACCTTGGAAATATTTCTCTATCCAATAATATTTGGTTTGATTTATAGATAAATAAATAAATAAAACTGTATTTCCATTTTATAATTTTTCATTCCTAACAATGGTCTAAACACTTTTTTCTATTTTTCACTTAGAAAGTGTTACCCAGATTACAACTACCGTATTTGATGGCAATAAGACCCAACCTTTATTTCAGCTGGGGATATTAAGAAAAAAAACGCATTTCCCATAATTCCTCACATTTATCACCCAGTATTTTTTTTTTCAAGCTTTTATCCAAGTTATGTCCAATATGAGGCTGGACAACGAAAGTCACATTTACCTTTTGAGTCATTTTTGTGGGAAAAAGTGAAGAATGAATGTGGTAGTTAAAACGGAAAAAAATGAATAGATAAAGCTCTATAACTTCTCCAGTAGATAATCAATTTTTTTTTGCTTTTTTTTTTTCGCTCATCTCTATTCAATAATATAAAAAACCCATTCCAATTTTTCACAATAACCCATTCTGCCCCACTATCAGAAGAATGAAAATAAAATTCAGGTCACTTCCAAATTTACAAAATCTCAGAAAAAAAAAATGTCAGAAAGAAAGACAGGAGTCAATAAATAATTCTTACTGATAAAATTCATAAGAACTTTAATTTTTCCTGACAGGTCATTACTGCTCCCCAGGGCAAGGGATAAAAATCTCCCTAGAGTGTAATTAATAGCATTATTAACTCAGAGTGTATTTGGGGTTTCATTCTGTGTATCTTTTTGGATACATCGTATTGTTGTGGATTTATATTTACTACAGAATAAGCTCCTTTTTGTCTTCTACACTTGGTATAAATGCAATTTTCCCCCTTGGGATGAGGGGGTTGAGTTCGCTGTTGGAATGAATTCAGTTAGCGGAAGAGAAGTTGGATGAAGTGAGAATAATTAATTCAGTTCCTCCTCTAGGTGTTTGATATTCACTTCTGTACGGCATAAACACAAGTGGGAGATGATTGCTTGGAAATTAGAACTTAATAGGAAAGTTAAATCTTGTCCAGTCCCATTTGAAAAGGGAAGAAATGAGTCGAAAGAAATGTTCTCTATGACATTTTATTTTTCTTACCAATGTTGAATTCATGAACTCCATTTTATGGCTCATCACCTGCTATATAATGGTCATATCCATGGGTGTATGGAAACTCTTTGGTTTTGCAGTGAAGTGGGCTAGATATGCCCAAAGTTTTATACTGAATTACTCCGATTTCCTTGAAATTCAACACTGTTTTGCCAATATTTGGGTTAGGGGGGCAGTTGACTCCCCCCTCGCTGGCTAATACTCTTATAGTTATGTCATGCCTTATAAATTTTCTCGAAGTACCAAGTCTGGAGTTGAATTTGTTTCCTCACCATGACAAGAACAAGAACAATCAATCAATGCAAACTGATATGTAAAATCCACATTCCCCTACCATGATTTGAACTCATGACCAATTGACTGCTTGGAGGCTGTCTTACTGACTGAGCTTAGATATCAACAAAAATTCATTATACAGATGCACACAGGCTTATTTCATTCTAATAAATGAATACATTTATACAAAAATATATACATTTTTATTGTTTTTTATTGATCATATGTACCATACAGGAGTTGCAGTAATCATCTTCAGTCGGAATAAAAGATGAAGTGAAGTTTGACCCTTTTAGTCTCATCTTTCAGAATATTCTTGGGGTGTGAGTTATAATCCCGAATGTCGAAATCCTGAACAATCTGAATCCCCAAAGGTTGACATCCCAAGAACCACAATCCTGGAAGGACAAAATACTGAAAAAACACATTCATGTTCAATTTCAAAAAGATATTCATTTGGGAAATATATTAATGTACATTTGTTTTGTATTCCATTGCGTTGTAGAGACTGCGCTAAGAAAGATCCATGTGTTGTAGAGACTCTGGTAAGAAAGAATGACATGAAAAAAATGAAAAAAAAACATTGGTACAGTATTAAACCAAAAACAATCTCAATAAACAACCAGAGCACCTATCTCTCTTATCTCTCTTATATGATAGGTGAAAAGAGGGTTAACACTATTGAAAAATTGAAGGGATAAAGGAGACGATAGAAATATGTATGATCATGTGTGGTTTAGAATTCATAGACCCTGACATATTTTTTGTTGGGAGGGAATACAAGGGACTGAGAGCCCCAACGGCAGAGGTAAATAGAAGTAGACTGAATATCAGTGGTGACACTCTGGAATAGATTACTAGAATATTCAGTGGTATCAACAGATGTAAATGATTTTAAGAATTATGATGTTTATTCATCATCATCATCATCATCACCAGTCTTTCAATGTCCAGGATTTGCCACACTTCTCTATCATGGGCGTTGCAGAGCCAGTACTTCCTGAACTTATCTAGCTCGTCTCTCCATCTAATATTCTGCCGCCCTCGGTTGCGCATGTGATCTTGGGGGATCCATGTCATGAGTCATGATGTCCATCGGTTGTCTGCCATTCTTGCAACATGGCCAGCCCACTGCCATTTGAAATTTTTAATGGATTCTATGATGTCCCTGTCTTTTCTCGGATGTACTGTGCTGTCTTGTGGTCTCTCCATGTGAGGTCCAGCATAATTCTTTCATGTGCACGTTGCATGGTTCTCAATTTGTTTAAGGCCCTAAATATTGTGTAAATATGAATGTTATGGTGTGGGCTTGTATATACAACACATATACGTTTTTTCATACTAGGATAAGTGTTCTAAATGTTCTCTTTTAACTTCTTTCAATGGGAATTGTGGTTTTGGGGTTTTCAGCCTTCAGGATTGTATCCTTACGGGATTTTTTAAATTTCAGGATTGTGTCATTCAGTATTATGATCAGCACCATATTCTCATTGTCTTTAATGATATATTGGAGCATTAATTTCGGATGAGTAAACAATCTTAAATTGGATTTTCATTATCTTTCATCACCCATGCCAGTTATGATGAACCTATGACACACTTAACAGCAGTGACATGCCGCAGGTTTTTAGGTGACATTTCAATTTCAAGTTATATTTTATTCAACTCCTAGTTTTGTGAAAATATTTTAAAATAAGCCTCCCATCTATAAGTTTTTATCTAAAACTAAAATATATGTATAAATGTAAATGACAGTCCAATAACTGGATTAAAATTTCAACCATGCTAAAAAGGTTTGCCATTACTGACCTATGCATATCTTTTTGTGGTCACAAGCTTTCATTAGTCAGTCTTGAGATGGAATTGCAGATCACTTGGACCACAGCCAATTGCTCTAAAAACCGAGCCAAACTTGACTGTCAGATTTGGGCCAAAGTCATTGGATTGTGAACATTGTAGAGAGGTATTGGTTGTGGCAGCCATTGAACCATTAACTGCAAATGGTGTAAGTTTCCGTCATTGAAGTTCTATTGCTAACTCAATGAAATTTTGTATTTTAATGTGATTAGTTGCCAGTAAGTTCTATCTGTGAGTCTGGGCTTTTATATTGCAATAGATTATCTTGCAATGGATCAGGACTTTTCTTTTTGTTTCTTTCAAAGAAAATGAAAAACAAGAGAAAGAAATGAAGCAAGCAGGACGATAAAGAGAGAGAGAGAGAGAGAGAGAGAAAAAATGAACACGAGAAAGGAAACGGTGATCAAAATGAAAGCATAGAGAAAAGAATGACAAATTATAAAAGAGAAATAAGAGAGAAGTAAAAAGAAATTTTGAAAAGGAACAGAAAGAATGGAAGACAAAAACAATGAAAAGAAAGAGAAAAAGAGAGAGGGAATTGGAGAAAAGACTGAATGAAAGTAAGAAGTTAAAAGAAAAAAAATGCAATCAAAGAAGAAAGAAAAAAATGTAATTGAAGGAAAAAAAAGAAAATGTAATCAAAGAAAAAAGGGAAAAAAAATGCAATCGAAGGAAAAAGGAAGAAGAATATCAAAGCAAAAAAAAGATGAGGGAGAAAGAATATGAGTTTATCAGCATATAAGAACCCCTTTTCCACTCCAAAAATGGCTCAAAAGGTTACCATAACCTTGATTGTCCAGCTCCACATTGGCCAGAACTTGAGAGAGTTGAAAAAAAAAACCTGTGTGATAAATGAGACAAATTCTGGGAAATGCATTTTTCTTAATATTCCCTGCTGAGAAAAAAAGTTTTTTTTATATGGCAGCAAATGGAGTATTGAAAAAATGACAAAGTAAAGGAGAATAAGAGAAAGAAGAACCTCTTTCTCTCTCTCTGAGTCTCTTTACTGCATTCTGATTCTAATTTCTCTCTTTAGTGCATCAATTGCAACTGTAACCCTTGCATCTGCATAACTGGTTGAAAAATAATGGAAACAAAAAATAACAGTAATGACGGCATTGTGGGAAAAAAAAGTGTTCTTCTCTTTGAAGCCATTCATTTACATTTATATAGTAATTGAAAGAAACCATAATGCACAAACAAATAATAAGCCACAACTGAAAGAAAACAAAAAGTCAGATTCAAAGTTCATTGAGTGTAGAACTGAACGTATTGGTCAAATTGGTCACTGCGAATATTCCCAAACCTGGATCCATCAAAATCTCTGACATTTTTTCTTATTATTTTGTTTTCCTTTTTTTCTCATTTTTTTTGTGTGTTTGTTTGTGTGTTTGTGTGTGTGGCTGGGTGGGGATGTCAGTTGTTGGGAAGGAGGTGTTGGCTAACATTGAAGAAAATCACTTGTCTCTAGTCAACTGATATTTTGTTTTGCAGCAGACATTGTTGACCTCAACTGAGAGTTTTTTGTGTTTTTGTTTTTAGTTTTTTTAATCAGTCTTTATTATATGAGACTGAAGAAAAGGACGTCTAGTCTTTATTTCATTTCATTCATTCATTTTTTCCCTCTTCTTGTTCACCTTAATTTTCTTGATTTTTCTTTCTTTTGCAACTGTGTTCATTCCTTCTTTTCTTTCTTTTATGGTTTCTTTTCTTATATCTTCTTTCAGTTCATGATTTCCGATTTTTTTCATTCAATTTTCACCTCTTTCATTGCTTTATCTTTTTTCTTTCATTTTTCTTCATTTTTCTCTACTTTTTGCTCTTGTTTTCTTTTTATCAGACGTTTTTGCTTTCATTCTTTTCAAGTTAGTCTTAAATCTGTCATCCTTCAGTTTTTCATTTCTCTTTCCTTTTTCCTTCTTTTTCATTTTTTTTCCTTCATTCTTACTCCCAACAGTCAGTTTTTTTTCTATCCTATTTTCACTGTTTGTTATTGTGTCAGTCTATTTTCTCTTTTCTCTTTCTCGTTTTTTCGTCTGCTATTCTCCAAGTCACTTCTTAAAAGGTAACAAGGAGACATTTTGGTGATCTCTTGGGAGGTTTCCACTCTTTCTCTCCCAGACTGACAGCTGTTATGGAAACTCCAAAAAATTCTGAAGACTCTTCGTGGGAGATAGAAAAAAAAATAAAGAAAGAAATAAAAAAAAAATTGAAGAATTATTAAAAAAATAATCAAGAAACAAAAAAAACAAATGTGAAAATCATTCAAACAAAATAAGAAATGCATTTTCTAATATCTTCGACTGCCATGGCAAAAGTACTGATAACTTTCAAATACATTGTAGAAAGCAAGCAATTTTCTCTTTTTTTTTTCTTATTTTTTTCTCTCCCTCTTATTTTTTTGTACATTTTTATTTCTTTTAATATGTTCTTAAGTTTTTAGAAGGGATGACAGCAGACGTAAAAGAGGGGAATCATTTTCAGATGAAAATGTTTTTAAGTCAAATTGAATTCTCTATTTACAAACGAGGACTACAGTGAAATGAAAACAAAAGCCTAGAAAAAAAAAAAAAAGAAAGACATTGAAAAATCTCTTTGATGAAAATCACTACGGCATAATCGTGAGTTGATTTCTGAGGAATTGTCAGCTTTTTGGGGTATTTTTTGGTCTTCCTAAAGCTGAAGCAAGTGCTTATTCATGGTCGAATAAAGTACTTCCAAGACACTTGTTTTTTTTATTCACATTTTATTACTTAGAAGAATTTATTGATATACTATAGATGCAATGCTGTTCAGATGTGACAGGAAGCAGTTTGTTGGGTTTGAGATATACTGATAAGAACTACTCAACCATTGAGAGATAATGGAAAAATAAAATTTATTTATTTAAGCCTCTCGAAGGATAGAACATGTAAGGAATGCATAGGTATCACAGAGATGTCCGTTACCTTGAGAATTGCTGACATCAAGAATCAATCAAAAGGTAAAAATATCTTGAAAGTTTTCTTTTTTTCATCTTACCTGTACAAGCATGTTCAACTGAATGGTTATGAAGTTAACTCAGAAGCAGAAAGTCTCTGGTTCAGCCTCCAATAAATGGCGATCTGTTTAGTTTCATTGAGTTAAATTTTTTTAAAAGATTGTGATTTAACATGATAAACATGTAGTCAATTTTGTAGGATACTGTGTACATCTCTCTCTCTCTTAGTTATATGTAGCAGTTTTTTGAGCTTCTGATTTATCAGTTGACTACTCAGCTGAATCAGTAAAAGTGGAATCGCATCAAGATGGCCTCTTTGGTGAACGCAGGTTCAATCGCTACTGCTACCTATCTCTTTATTGTTTATCTATTTATGCTGTCTAGACCAATCAAAATATATAGACACACACACACACATATATATATATAGTCTAGAAAGCTTTAAACACTGGACACATTAAAAACTTTTTTCAAAAAATTTTTGTGTCACTTCAGTTACTTATTTCCTAATATCTTTTGGTGTAATTCATGTAATTTTTTCAGTGTTTTTTCATGTTTTACACATACTTTGATATCATGATACCATGTGTAAATTTTCTCTTCTTCAATTATTGACTATGTAACAGTTTGGGGGATTTAAAAATAAAACAGATATATTAACAAGGCATCCCAGTTGTGTTGATCAAACACCACATCTATATATATCCTCCTCGCACTTATTGCATGTGCTTGTATTTATATGTCTACATAAAGATGGATATAAATGTGTGCATATATATATATATATATATATATATATATATATATACATATTTAATAATTGTATCATCCGCGGACATCCGCTGTTTTGTTGTATTACAACTCTTCAGTGTGGCTATAGACTATCCAATATCCCATCCAGTACCAGAAGGTAGAATCGAAACCTTCACTTTAGACCCAGAGGCTGGCATTTTACCCTTGCTCTACGCAGAACTGTCAGTAGGACCAAATTTAAGCGATATATTTACTTACGCACCATTCCCCATCCATCAGAGAGCTCCATTCCAGAGTTGGAAGATATATATAAATATATTCACCTTTATCTGTCTATGTGTGTAAATATATATAAGAATGTAAATGTTTGTATATATATATATATATATATATATATATATATATATATATATATATATATATATATATATACACAAAGTCTATGTGTGTAAATATATATAAAAATGTAAATGTTTGTATATATATATATATATATATATATATATATATATATATATATATATATAACATTTACATTCTTATATATATTTACACACATAGACAGATATAGGTGAATATATTTATATATAATTATATTTATATATATAAAAGTATATATATATATATATACTTTTATATTTGGATTTATATAGCTAAATTTGAGAAACTTAAGATCAGAACAATCTACCTGGAACCCAATTCAATATTTTCACCTGTACAAATACAAAGGAGTCAGTTTATAATCCTTTGAACCTACTGTCAACTGGACGTACTTGATTACAGTAAATCATCTTCTTGAGATTAGCAAACACTGCCAGGGTCCCCCAATGATTGACGTATGGATATACCAAGGCAGGCTACCCATCAAAAATGCTTTTCTAATATAAGACAAAGCTGAGGTAATCATTTTCTGAAAATTTGACTGGACGTAATTATTCTTTCATAAAATAGGCTTTGTAAAAACCGTCAACCAAAACCATCAGTAAAACTGTCAACATAAGTATCTTCAGTTTTTAAGTTAGTCTGGCTGACTGGCTATGTATGCATCATGTATTAAGGCTGCACCATAGGGCTTCTAGGCTGAAAATTTAAACATTTATTCATAATGTAAAGAGAAAAAAATGTCCCCACTTGAACAGATTTTTGGAGGATGTGTTCAATTTGCAAAGTAAGTTTATGCTAGATTGGTTCCTTAAATGTTGTCTTTTAAAAATTCAGACTTTTTTAGTGATCCCTGCTCAATAAAAGGTGAGAGAAATAATTTATTCATTGATGATTTTTTTCCAACATTTCAATTGATCACCCTCAACAAAGCTGCCAAAAGATCTTGGCTACATTATGGTTTCTATTGAATGACTAACCATAACAGTTTTGTTATATATCTGTGATGAGTGTCATGTTTGTATTCTAAGTAAGCTGTAAACAATAAATTGTAAGTAGTTTGGGATTAAAATGATTTGTGATTTATCATAGGACCATGTTTCTAAACCAGAAATACTAATCGGTGGTGACAGGATAATTGTGTCCTTGTCATTGGTGTCCAGGGATTTTGTGTTCCAATATATATATATTTTATATTAAACATCATTTTTTTGTTTTGTTATAATAGTGAGGACAAATTAATTTTTCTCATGAGATGTAGCGATCAACATTGATTTTTATTCATAAGTATTATATTTATAGATTTTGCTCCCTTTCCCTCTTTCTCGACTGATTTAGATTTTTATACCTTTCCTCGCTATAAAAAACCATCAACTTGAGAGTGTCACTAGTTTTTAAGTTGGTCTAGCTGGCTATGTATTTATCATGCATACAGGCAACCTTGAGAAGCTAAAGGGCTGAAAAATTCAAAAACGTTTACTCGTTACTATGTCTAAGAAAAAATTCCATTATCTTTTGAAAATTCACTCCTTAAGTATGTTTTTAGCGGGGGGGGGGGGTGGTGGTTCAGTTTGCAATGCAAGTTTATGCTAAATCGATCCTTTACTTTGTGTCTGGTAGCATTCATGATGACTGCCCAACAAAATGCAAGAGAAATAACTTATTCATCAATCACCCTTTTTTTCCAATTTTTTTTAATTGATCACCCCCAACCTGGCTTGTAGCCAAAAGATGCTGATCATGTGACGGTTTCTATTGAGTGACTAACCAGACCTATTTTATTTATTACTCTCATCTCTTTTGCCTGTATGCAGTAAATTACTATTATTTTTACTCTTAATCATTGATTGCACATTGCAATCTTGAGGACAAATTAAGATTCTTGTGTTCTAAATTGACTCCTAAATTGAATTTTTAAAATCATCAAAATGCATGTTGTAATCCCTCTTCAAATTAGCAAAAAACCTTTTCGATAGAAAAAAGTATCGGATGCATTCGTAAAATTATAACTGTTGCAAAATATACATATATTGGTATACAAAGGTCGGCAGAGATTTGAATGACACCCTCAACTCATCCGTCCCTTCTCTCTTTACTGGCCGGTTTTGCTTATGAGTTCTTTTAGTCTCAGGATTACTTGTATTTACTTATTTCTACATACATATTGTTCCTATAATGAAAGAATGATAAGTAATGGATAGCAAAGGTGTTACCATTATGGTCCCGGTAGTTCAGTTGATCAGTGTACACCTAGGCTACATAGGTGCTTCCACGGAAAAAAGGGTGTGGGCTCGAATCCCATCTGGGGTTGATTTCTTTATTTTCCAATCATCAGCGTTGTTTCACTCACTACCGTGGTCCGGGTGAAATTTAGTTCTCAAAGCTGTCTTTCCTCATTCCCATTGTCAGATATAAATATCCATTACCTATCGTACATCAATATAAAAAGGTTCAGGATGCAAAAATAAAAAAATGAATTCAAATCAAATATGAAACATAAATATATTGGGACACCAATGTCCAGGGTGGCCAATGACTGGGACACCAATGTCAAGGACACAGCTGTCCTGGATGCAAACGACCAGGAAACAGTTGTCCAGGATGCTAATACACTAATAGGTTGACAAGTTCAGATCCAGGATTCGAATTGTTAACTTCGTTTGTTGGCAAACAAAAACAAATGATGATATCTGTAATTTTCGTCTGATTTTCTGAGTTGAGGAGTTAGTATTATTATACATTGATTTACCCGGACTAATGTCCTCATCTTGGTTGTTTCAGTCGCTACGTTTTGGCCTTTGGATCCTCAGAAAAAATGATATCTCACAACTCATAAGGAAAAAGAAATCAGGTTTTTGCGATCAAATCCAAAACGATTCTTAAAAAAGTTGAATCAATTGGGGTTAGTTGATATTTCATTACCATGGATGTCTGTTGGAGGTGGGGAGCAAACTGGGGCACATGTACTCCCCCTGGATGAGGTTTTCTCTCTTAGAATGACTAACCGGACCTCTTTCATATTTTGCTTTTGAAGTATCTCTCATTTCTTTTGCCTGCATTCAGTAAATTATAATTATTTTTGTCTTCAATTCTGGAGACATTGGGAGAAGGGAAAACTGGGGCACCTGTACTCTGCCTGGATCAGATCTTTTCACTTGGTGTGTGGGGGGTTGAAAGTTCGAACCTTGTTGTCAATAATGGATAATTGTTTTATGTAACCCCTACATGATATGCCTTTATAAAAAGATGATATTATTCATCACTGGTAACAGGGTTGCCATCAATTTATATTCTGAATATTTCCTCCTTCCCCTCCTCCACAGAAAAATGGCAGCGGATGCCTGACTCTCACCTCTATTCTGGAAAAAAAATTTTACTTTATTTCTTTTTATAAGATACTCGTTAGGCTCATTGCTTTTACCCCTGTGATGATGAGACTTGTTTTTATAAGCTTTTATATCTGTATTTGTGTGTGATAGTATTCACCATATATGCTAGACTCTAAGACAAATGGCTTATAAGGATATTTTGAGGATTACCAGTCACTGCAAATCATCTGACCTTAGTATATGTCCATATTGAGTTTTGGTAGATGGTCCCTTAGTCATAATACCAATTTCATGCAGTGTAATGTTTGTATAGTTTTTGTTTTTTGAAAATTTTAATTGAATGACTGTCTTATACACTGGCATATATGGTGTAAAGCCGAGCAGTTGTCTGCAGGAGTGGAGATGCGGGTGTGATTTTATTAAGTTGTCTATTGAAAATTTAGCTTCCAGGCAAAAACCTGAGATAAGTTTTCGATCGATATAGAGCAGGGAATTGTAGTTTAATCTATTTGATCCAATCCATGTGGTTGTTAAAATGAACGAACTTTGCTTAACACTTCAGATTCTTTGATTTTGCCCAGTTGTTAATATCTCAATCATCAATTCATTTTAATTTCAGATTCATTTTTCAGTTTCTGTGTTATGTACTTTTCTCCTGCAATAAAATTATCCAAAAAATCTGCTCAAGTATTTCAGGTTCTAATCAGATTTAATGTTCAACTGTAGCAGAGATTTATTGTCATACAAGGCTTCCAGACTAGCAGAAGACACTAGTGGCCATCTTTAAAATTTATACATTTGAAAAAAAAAAAGAAGTCTTTTGTACTTCATTGATTATGCTATTAAGGCTAGTTAATATTTGCTGACCTCAAAGTCATCTATTTGTTTATTGACCCATGAAAGATCAAAACTGAAATAAATATCCCTTAATTAATGTTCTTCGTTAATTGATGATGATCAACAGATGTGCATTTTGGGGCTTCGTCAGCCATTCTTCATTATTCCTCAATTATCACTTTATCGGTTCTCTTTGAGAAATAAGGCTATCCTGATGTATATTAATTTCACTACGTTTTAGACAATATCTTTAGCCTCACTCCGTATATTATTGTGTATTTTTTGAACAGTGGCACCCCTCATGGCCCAATTATCAACAAGTTTATCAAGTTCAATCCTTAACTGGTGCTCTACTTGGTGCCAGACCAAGCAAAGCTTAGTAAATAAAGTGCATGTTTCATTTTCTATTTTTTCTCATATATAACTTACCCTCCCATTTATGTCATACATGATATCAAAAACCGTTAACCGAAACTGTCAACCAAAGTTTCTTCAGTTTTCGAGTTGCTCTGGCTATCCCTGTATGACTCATGCACACAAATCACATCAATAGAGCCAGAGGGCTGAAAATCTAAGCGTTTACTCTTTATTGAGTCTGGAAAAATGTTTATTTTTGCTTTTTCAAAATTTTCCAACCTAAATAGGTTTTTAGGTGGGGGGGGGGTCAAATTGCAATGTAGGTTTATGCTAAATCTATTCCTTAAATTGTGTTCAGCAGCATTCCCTCTTGTCTTTGGAAAATTAGGATTTTTTTTAGTGATCAGTATCCAACAAAAGGCGAGAGAAGGAACTTATTCATCGATCACTCCTTTTTCCAATTTTTTTAATTGATCACTCCCAACATTTTAATTGATCACTCCCAACATAGTTTGCTGCTAAAAGACATTGGTCGCATGATGGTTTTTATCGAGTAACCAACTGAACCTATATGTATTTTAGCACAATCGGTTGAGCAGAGTCGTATTTTCTGGTGGACACGGGTTCGAGACCCGCACAGCACTCATTTCTTTACTCATTAACGTGGTTGGCTGTTTGATTTGCTACTTGGTTAAAACCAGTGCTGGACGAAAAATGTTTCCCAATAAAATGTCTCTACAATTATCATATATATATATATATATATATATATATATATATATATATATATATAGAGAGAGAGAGAGAGAGAGACATGGGTTGATTACATGATGGTTCCTATTGAGTGACTATTATTATTACTAATTGAATGCCAAGCTATTAAGATCTCTTTTGTTTTAAATTTCATTTCAAACATTCAATTTTTAATCTAGGGTGATTGGGTTATTCAAAAATCGGAGCTACCCCCCCCCCCAAGTTTATGTACCATGTAATAATAATCGTGTTCCTTATTTTCTCAAAAGCAAAGCTTTATCATGAACTCTCTCTCAGATAATGATCTATAATCTCAATGTTATTGTTTTCAGTTATATGACTTGGGCTGTCACTTTATTTTCTTTTGAATATATAATCATTTCGTACGGACATTGACTTCATTTTCATGACTTTCTACTTCACGGTAATTGATGATTGGTTTTATTCCGAAAAAGACTGTTCTTTTGTCAGTTTTATAGAGATGAGATAGTGGTAGATAATATTTCCCCATTCATTCCCCTGGGGGTCATAATAATGAAAAAACACCAGAGAAAAATATGCCAAACCTTTCCCTGCTGACCTATCAATTTTTGGAAACGAGTGTACAATCTGACTTTTCATTCCCGTCAGTTTTAATTCATTCAAATTTGAAGCCATCAACCAAAACTGTCAAGAAAAATTTCTTCAGTTTTCAAGTCAGTCTGGCTGGCTACATAGGTATGTATCACGTGTACGAACTGCACCAATGGTGCTAGAGGGCAGAAAATTAAAACATTTACTCCCTATTACATCCCCAAAAAAAGAAAGGTTTTTTTTTCTAAATTCCTCCACAAAATAGGTTTTTTGTAGAAAGGGTTCAATTTCCAACGTAAGTTTATGCTATATTGATCCTTTACTTGTACCCTGCTTGTTTTTTGAAAATTCACACTTTTCAGTGATTACTGCCTTATGAAAGGTGAATGAAGTTACGTATCTATTGATTACCCCTTCCAATGTTTTGATTGATCACCCCCAACATGGCATGCCGCCAAAAGACGTTGGTCACTTGACAGTTTCTATTGAGTGACAAACCAGACCTGTCTTATAAATTAATTGAATTTATTAGCACTTTATTGTTCAGTAATCCTATGCAAGACAGAATCTTTTTCTTCAGGCGGTTTAGTTGCTCTATGGTTATTAGGTAAGACTGGAGCCTACAAATTCTGTGGTTCAAGACCATAGTTTTAGACTTACAGAATATCTCAACTGTTTCAAATCAGATCATGGCTCTGGGTCAGAGCAGCACTGGATGCAAACTCAGTAGATCTTTTATTTGTGCTTGGGTAGGTAAAGCTTGTTAGCAATCAGACAATAGGTTTCATTTCTTTTCTTTAATATCTTTGACTGAATTCACGAGCAGGATAATTGTTACATGTTAGTGTTGGAGTCTTGGTGGCAGCAACTTTCCTCTGCCTAGGAAGGCAATGAATAATGCACCAAGGATCACCTGCTGCCTCCTGTCTTGTTTCTGATAATGCCAACTGCAGCACTGAAGTGACCTCCAAGGGGCCCAAGCCTAGACAGAGTATATGGCGATCATATGATGGTGATTCGATAGAATCCCCCTCTCGAAATCACCGATGTAATCCAAAGGCAAGTTGGCATCAGCTTGACTGGTTACACAACCTGCTAGAAGGAGGTCAAAGGTTGTGTTGGAGTAACACTTATTTGATAGTGGGAAATGGTAATTCTTTGTTGCAGCTCACTAAAGAACAATATTTGACCAGTATACTGAAAGGGTTAAAAAGAATTATTAGGTTAGATTTGTTAGCTCTGTGGATATATATATATATATATATATATATATATATATATATATATATATATATATATATATATATATATAATGAGCATCAATGTTCTAAACGTTCATCTGCTGCCAGACATGCCAGAACCTGTCAAAGTGACTGCAGCCCTTTGTCAACAAATTGTTAAGATGAAGACTGATGATATGTCTCTCTCTCTGCAGTTTAAAGAGATCTATAAATTTCAAGATCTTATGGCAATTAATTTTGATAAGAACTACATATTTTGACCTGTACTGAATATATATATATATATATATATATATATATATATATATATATATATATATATATATATGTGCTATCAGAAGTTGGAAGACATATATATGTTTTTACTCATGTTTCTCTATTTGTCCACTGAATATCTCTAAGTTCTCAAGATTTTATGGATGGGTAGGCCTTGGGCTAAGGATGAATTGGTTTGTGGGGGGAGTATCCAGGAATCATTTTTCAATTGAGAGATATTATCATTCTTGAGTCTCATACCTATATCTTTATAGAAAAGTCACCTCTCCTGCAACATGATTGTATATAAATAGATTTTCATTCAGTTTTCATCTAGTGTATGGTATTGTCAGAGGTATATGATTTCTGAATATACTTTTCAATCACTATCTTCTACTGGGTACAGATACCATAGATTGATTAGTGCAGAACAGACCTGAATATATATACTCTGTAGTGGTCTAATCGGTGTTGTGGTACTTATATGCATAAGTGGTGTTGAATTTTTTGTGCATGTCTATTTGTCTTTGTTTGATCTACAAAATGAGAAGCATGCAACGTGCACGAGAGAGAAACATGCTCAACCTCACCTGGAGAGATCACAAGACAGCACAGTATATAAGGAAGAAAACGAGAGTCAGAGACATCATAGAATCCATTAGAAAACTCAAATGGCAACGGTCTGGTCATGTTGCAAGAATGGTAGACAACCGATGGACATCACAACTCACACCATGGATCCCCAGAGATCATATGTATAACCGAGGCCAGGAGAATACTAGATGGTGAGATGGACTAGACAAATTCAGGAAGTATTGGCTCCATGACAACCACGATAGAGAAGTGTACCAAATCTTAGGGAAGATGTATGTCCGACGACGGACGTTAAAAAACTGATGATGATTATGTACAAACTCAGTGATTTAGAAATATATCAATTCTATGTGTATATTCATATCTTGGTATATGAATATATATATTCTTTCAAAAAAAGCTTTTTTCATAAAATCCACTTCACCAATTTAGAATTATTTTATGTAGGTCCACGACATAATATTGAAAAACAAAACAACATTTTCATTACTGGTTGTAATGTAACGAAATGGGAAAAATGCCAAATGGGTTGATTACTTCTGTGTGTAACACTTGAGGTAGTTCTCTTGACAGGTATACCCATCTCCACAGTGAAACTTTTCCAGCTCCTTTAGGGTTATCTTTGGTCTCGTTGTTAGCTCTCTGATCAATGCCCCTCTTGCTGGGTCCGTTTTCGGTGAGCAGCCCACTCAGTGTATTTTTTTCTATGACCCATCTATGCTTCTCTACAACTTTGTTCCTGACTTGTTTGATGAAGTCTTTGGTTTTCATGATGGCGCTCATTTACTGATGTCCATTACTCTGACGTATTGCAGACTCTTGGGCTTTTCAAAGCGTGTGTATATACTGAGATCATGTGACTTACAAATGTACTTTATTCAAGTAATGATATGAATTGTAAAGGTTATTAATAGTGTCTGATTTTATTTAGGGGCTTTATAGCAAAGGGGTAAAATGCTTATGCATGCATCATAGTTTTTTATTCTTTAAAGATATTTCATACTAAATTTTTCAAAATTTTAACTTTACTGAATTGAACTATTTTGCGTAGGTCAATTATATGATCTAAAAAAAAATCCATTTTGATTACAGGTTGTAATGCAACTAAATAGGAAAAATTCCAGGGAGTTTGATACTTCTGCTTGCTACTCTGTATATTTGTGTCTTCATTTTGTTGTTGTTGTTGTTGTATTATTATTATTATTATTATTATTATTATTATTATTATTATTATTATTATAATCATCATCATCATCATCATTATTATATATATATATGTATATATATATAGTAGAATGTGGATTCGCTACAGAAACTAGCTCATGTTTCTGCCCTCTCTGGGCCTCATCAGTCGAACGATTATCTATGTTTTTGGTTTTAGTCCTGGGGAATTTTGGTGAGAATGTTGTGGGTGTGGTAGTGAGTGGTATGGGGTTATTCATTTTGTCAAGGAGTGTAAACTGGATCGAGGGGTCATCTCTGAAAGGATGCTTAGTAATAATCTGAGAGTAGTTTTTATCTTGACCTAGGTATACATATAATAATCAGCAATATGCATTTGTTTTCTGTTATCTTTGACATCAGGTGATTCAACTTAGTAGTATTGTATCTTTAGTTAATTTAGATTAGTTCAATTAACAGGAAATATTGAACATTAACAAAAAAATGCTGTGCAACATCATGTTTTTGATATTCTACAAGTACAATGCATCTGCAAAGTTACTTGATTATTGCCATCATATTTTTTACGACAAGGGGTAAATATTTAATTGTAAGTATGTAAGATTGAGTCTACATGTGTCCAAGAATATGAGCGTAAGTGTGTCTTTGTATTTGAAAGGGTCTGTATATTCATAACTTTACACTTACGTGTAAGCATTTACATAATCATGGTTATGTTGGGATGTACATCAATATTTTTTTCATATATGGACATTAGAAAGTTTCATTTTAAATGTCACATAAATCTACACATATGTTTATATATATATATATATATATATATATATATATATATACTTACATATACACACCATATATATATATATATATATATGGGTGTGTATATTTCGAGTGCTCTATAAAATGAATCCATTACATTTCAGAAGTTTGGCTTCAGAAATTTGGCTTTATATTATTGATATATTATTACATCATGTTATAATGCTAGCCTGATTTGTACCACATATACTGTGTGTATATATATATATACATATATATGTATATATACTTACATAAACACACCCATATATATATATATATATATATATATACATATATATATACACACCCAATATATATATATATATATATATATGAATATATATATATATATATATATATATATATATATACTTACATATACATACCCATATGTATATATAAATATATATATATATATATATATATATATATATATATATATATATATATACATATACACACCCCTATATATATATATATATATATATATATATATATACATATATAGTCTGTGGGTGTATATACATTTTCATGTTTATTGATCTGTTTATAAGTCATTGCCATTTGGAACTAATCAACTCATTTTGAAAAATCATACAAGATGAAAATACAGAATTAAAACAATTTGAATGAGCAAATAACATGCTTTTTTTTGAACAAAGGAAAAAAATCTAGAAATTAAAAATGAACAAGATATTGATGACAAACTCAAAATGAGAAATAAGATATCTCGAAGACTCAACATCTTTGTCGAGTCAATTCGGTTTTTTCTTTTCTTTCTTTTTACACTAGACATGTTTTACGCTGATAAGATTTCATGCATGTTGATTGGTCAATTGGGATGGATGCACCTATAGGCCTGCCCACAATCTAGCCGGGCAGACAGCTTTATTATCCAAGTTAAGATAGTGAAATTAAATATGAGTAAAAACAAGAGGGAACGTGAACCAGAGAAATATTTATTGGGCATGCCTCCCGAAGAAAAAGATGGTTTGTTTGCTGATTTTGTTGTTGAATTTTGAAGGGAAAATAAACAAAATAAGGGTTAGGAAATAACAAAAGACAGGATCTAAAAAAAAAAAAAATATTACAACTAAATCTTAGTGTCAATTACTGTGAACAGCTGAGTAAAAGTTTTTAAAAAAAAGAAGGAAAACAATAAAAGAAAATGAGGGATAGATTGGTTCTAGATTTTTCTAGAAATTTCTTTCTGGAGACAATTCATCTCAATAAAACCTTCAAGGCCAGAGATGAAGTAACAAAAGTCGAGAAGAACATTTTATTTCTGAATTGTATTTTCTGATCAACTTTCTCGTTTTGTTTTTTAATTTTCAATAAAGAAACAAATTTTTTTGATTTGTCTTTCATTTTGTAGTTTACAAAGGGAAGGGGGAGAGGAAAAGGTAGGAAGCTAGAAATGAAAATATGAAGAGATTTTTATTTCCTTTTAAGAATAAATGAGGGGATTTGTAATTAAATGTCACAATTCTATATTCTTGGGATTAAAATGTTTTTTTCTTTCTTTTTTCTCCTTTATTTGAAAAAAAAAAAAGAAAAGAAAAACTAAAAGAAGAAGTAATATCCTGGGAATCTTTCTTATAATTCAAGATTTATGTCGGAAAAATTAATTCCTGGGTGTCTATTCTGTTGATATATCAAGTAACTCAGCCCGTAAGAGTTGGGGATTGGTATGTTTTTTTTAAATTTTTGGTCTGGTTTGTTTATTTTATAATCTTGGAACCACTTGTTATTAACTTAGCATAAGTTAACCATAACTAATTCTTAGACATGTTATCCAAATATAATTACAACTAGTATAATTTCAGATTTCTTAAAACCTTTCTAAACTCCTGTTACTGTTATGATGGCACTTGGAACACTTGCTGACAGGAAATGAAAAACACAGGCATGCTCAATTTTTTTGTGTGTTTTTTCACATTTATTATTATAGCCTATTCATACTGAATCCGGTGAAAATTTATCTTCTAGTTTTCACAACTTGGTATTTATTTGAACATGATATCAACAAGCATATTTCCAAATTTCGTGATTCATTGCACTTCTTTTCCTTTGCTGTTTCCATCGTACTAAAAACAATAAAAATTAGCATGAGCTCGAAAACATAAACAAACCATTTCTGGATTTCACAGGGAAAGAATGTATGTCCAGTGCGTTCGTCTTCATGTGGAACAAGAGATTGATGTGTTTCTTGATTTTTGGACTGACCATTTTTACGACAGGTTAGAAAAACATGTCTACATCAAACGAATCGAGAGCTGAAGACATGAGCAGATTGAAACTTCCTAGGATCGTTTATGCCTTCCCATAGGTCAATGTGAATATGCACTGAGGTTCAACTTACATAAGCCCAGGTTGATTTTTTAATGATATAATCATATATATATATATATATATGTATAAAAATATATGCACATATATATGTGATATGACAGAATGATCATGAAGTGTGTTATGTTATATAGAAACTCTTATTTGAAATGATCTCCAGTCAGGACACGGTTAATGTATCACTTGAACTAGACAATGTAAATAAAATAAGTAATTAAAGAAAATGGGACTGCTGCAGGAATTGAACCTGCAACCAAGAGGGTATTACTTCAATGTAGTGTTGCTCTTACCATCAAGCTAAACAGCCACTGGTAATGCAAAGGCCCAAATAACTGTTTCACTTCAAATTCTCAACTTGTCTAATCTTGGTTTTCTTAAATTGTTTATTCTACTTACGTAGTCTAGTTTGAGTGATACAGAGTTTCTATATAATATAACACAATTCATAATCACACATACACATACATATATATATATATATATATATATATATATATATATATATATATATATATATATATATATATTTATATATATATATACATATATATATATATATACATATATATATATATATATCATATATATATATATATATATATACATATATATATATATATATATATATATATATACATATATATATATATATACATATATATATATATACATATATATATATATATACATATATATATATATATACATATATATATATATATATATACATATATATATATATATACATATATATATATATATACATATATATATATATATACATATATATATATATATATACATATATATATATATATATATACATATATATATATATATATATATATACATATATATATATATATATATACATATATATATATATATACATATATATATATATATATATATATATATACTATATATATATATACATATATATATATATATACATATATAATATATATATATATATATATATTATATATATATATATATATACATATATATATATATATATATACATATGTATATATATATATATATATACATATGTATATATATATATATATATACATATATATATATATATATATATATATATATATACAGACTGACTAAGTTTTTCACTGATTTCTAACATAGAGATGCTATTTCGATACTGATGATTGAAGTAATACCTGTAGGAACTGGAAAATTCTATTTATTGGTCTATGCAACACTACAATATTCTGGCTTTTATCTTACATGGTTTTTAAGATATGATTGTAGGTAATGAGGGAAGGACTTTACGCTCGTCTGTATATGCTCACTTACAAACATGTTTAAATCTATTCTTTACAAAAGAACTCCTGTACACATCCTTCCCTTCTACTTATTAATCCTTTCTGTTGATAACCAATCAAAAGAACCTTTTATGGCACAGATTTAGTTACAAACAAGTTCTGACAGATCGATCTGAAACCTAACAGGATTCTGAACTCTCCAATTTGTTGAAACAAATAAAACATTGCTCATCCCTACTCAGACACAAACAAACAAACAAACAAACAGAGAAAATTATACTGGAAACAATGTAAATACAAGTCAATAAGTTAAAAATAAACCAAGAGACAAACCCGCAAACTGAGAAGCACGCAGCATGTGCATGAGAGAATCATGCACAACCTCACCGGGAGAGATCACAAGACAGCACAATATATCAGAAAGGAAACAGGGGTCAGAGACATCATAGAATCCATATGGATATCCTGGAATGACCAGTCAACAGGGTCCCCTTCTAGAACTTGCTGATGTAGTCTAAAGGAGAGCAGAGTGCGATACTTATGGCATCAACTTGGACAGAGGAGCCGTTAAAAAGGTGTCAAATTTGGCACACGACCGTCTCAAAGGGGCTCTTTTTCCTAGTTGGGAATCTGAGTTGTCCTTCCTCTAGACTGGTTGCCTCCCAAAATTCAGAAAGCCCAGTCTGGTATTTCACCCGTAACTGAGGGGAGGCAGATAAAGCATGTGTTTCTCAAGAGACACTCGCAAAGTTCCGGTTTCTGTTGTCGTAGAGAGGTGTAGTGATCCTTGCAAGTCTCAAATCTAGTTGAAACTAGAGACAAGTTTTTATGACCACCCCCTTGACAGAATGATGTTCCATTTAGGAGATACCTCCATCCTAATCACAGAGCTTAGAGTGTACTCAATTAGCTGCTGAGTGTACAGGGAAAGTTGTCCTTATGAAGAGTTTCCTCACACTCTTTTCTCATACCGGGAATCAAACGTCGGACCCTCTGCACATGAGGTAGACTACTACACTCTGTTTTGGGAGGAGATTGGGTGTAGAGCATACAGTTATTCCGATTCTAGGCAGAACTGTCAATCCATATTTGAATAATCTTATCATTTTTGATGGGTACTATGCCAGTCTTATCGTATTTTGGAATTCTATTTACCATTTGGAATAGAAAATTGTTATATTTGTGTATAGAATTCTACACAACAAAGAAGTGAACAAACATAGAAATATTAACAAAATTAACTGTACAATGTTAGTTTATCAAATAACAATAACAAGCGTTTTTCTTTTATAGCTGTTGTTCTTTCAAGATTCTTTCATCCTTTTCATATGAGCAAGGTTTTATTGTCATCATCCTCTGGATATTATTGTAAATTTAAGATGAAAAGAAATATTAGAGGAAAAATTGCAATAAATTATTAAAATGGAAAGGATTTTTTTTTTTTTATATATTTGTTTCAGTTTTTTTAGACGTTTTTTTCTTCTTAAATTGTTCTAAAATTTATAAAAATTTGAAATTTTCAAAAATCTTAAGAACTTCAAATTCTTACAAGTGGAAAAATTGATGATCATTTTTATGTTTCAATTCTGATAATTTAAGGACTTAAATTTGAAATTTACTATAATTTTGATTGGGACATCACTGATGATAATGTTTCATTTGACTTTTTCTGTAGACTAGATTTGTATAAATTTAAACAATTATCTGTATGTTTGTTTCATTGAAGAAAGAACAGATACTACTCTTAGATCTCAATAGCTACTAAGGTTACCTTCATATGGCACATGACCATACAAGAATAATGTCAGGGGGAAATTGTGTGATGTATATTTTCCTAGTGGGGAGGGCTCACTGGTCTAGCAAATCAGTATTCAAAGTTCTAGCTTTATCATCATCATCATCATCATCATCTGTTTCCTAATGTCTGTCATTGGACATAGATCTTTCCCAGGATTTGCCACACTTCTCTATCGTGGGCGTTGCAGAGCCAGTGCTTTCTAAATTTGTCTAGTTCATCTCTCCATATAATATTCTGGCAGCCTCAGTTGTGCATTTGATCTCTGGGTACCATATCTTGAATCGTGATGTCCATTGGTTGACTGCCATTCTTGCAACATCACCAGTCCATTGCCATTTTTTGAATCGATTCTATGGTGTCCCTGACTCCTATATTCTCCGGAATGTATTGTGCTGTCTTGTGTTCTCTCCATGTGAGGTTGAGCATGATTCTTTCTTGTGTACGTTGCATGGTTCTCAATTTGCAGATCTGTCTCTTGGCTAAGTTCCATGTTTCAGCTCCATAAGTGACTATTGAGAGGATGTATTAGTTATACACCCTTCTTTTTTAGAATTATTGGGATCTAAATACTGACATCTACCATGGTCAGAAAATATATATTTCAGCTACAAGGCAGGTCACAACTATATGAGGTGCAACCAAAATATTTAGGGAATTTAATCTGTATGAGTGAACTGCATGTAGCATGAATATGTACTATTGTAAGATTACTGCAGACATGACAAAGGGGACTACTTCAAGGAGATGGTGGAAACTAAGTGTTATTAGTTGATATTTCATTTTTTTATCTTCTATTCCCCTAAGCTTTTGGCTGGCTCCTTTGTACTTTGATCTAAACCAGAAAATTGACATCTGTAGAATGGGTTATTTTTTGTCTTCATTTCATATATATATATGTATATTTATATATATATAAGGACAGTGAAAAGGAGAATTTTGTCCATGGTAAAATTATGGAACAATCTTTACTGCTCTGCATCTGTTTATATGACACAACAAAGACACAAGATGGAATTCTTTTGAAGAGTTTTTTGTACAATTGAACTCCCTCTTGTCGTTTTTTTTTATAAACATAGTGTTTCGGTTGATTCATTCTATGGCCTTCTTCAGGTGCAATATCAAAATGTGATGATGGTAAACAGAATTTTTTAAGAGAGAAAAAAATATGAGAGCTTGTCCATGTTATAATTATAGAATGAGCTTTAAAGCACATTGCTAAAATAGAATGACCTGTTTGATCTCATTTTTTACTTTGCCCTGCCAGAGAAAAAAGACTAATAAAGACTTTCTTTCCTCACGGATATTACATGCTATATCTGAAGTAGGCAACGGAGTACAATGGCTGAAACAATGTGCTCAAAAGATGAACTAAGTTGAGATCAACAGTTTGTGAATACTTATACATAATCAATTATTTTTTGCTGTTCTCTAGATATTTTTTATTCAAAACTTTTAGGTTTTTATACTTGTTGAACATTTTAAATTGTATATCTAAGTAAATTATGTTTTGGTTGTGGACTTCTTCTCATATTCTAATGGTTTAGGTGTTATATTCTCTGAGAAGTGAATTGATTGGCTGATAATTCTGGGTTGGCTGACATTTTTAACACACCTTGCTCACAATCAATCCTTGAATGGATACCTTGCTTGGTATCATACTACAATTGAAGAAATCTCTGTCTTTGTGTGTGAGCAATGCAATTACTCAACTACTGGCCATTATGCAAAGTTGACAAGGCAGTGCAGTGTTGAGTTTGAAGTTTTATTGATCAGCGGTTCTTGGAAGAAAAAAAATTCTGTCAGAACAGTGAAGAAAATTCCGGCAGGTGATATTTTTACTGTCAAGAAAGTCAGAAAACAATATTTCTTTCGAGTTTCTTGTGTGATTCATACTAACTGTGTATCTTCAAATCATAGAAATAGGATAGTAGTGCTTGTCTTTTCAATTTGTATGGAATTCCAGCCAGATCAAATTTGTCCTTCTAAACCAAAGCTGAAAGTCCATTGATTTTTGATGAGTTCAAGTTCTGACCTTCTTGATGGACCTATACAATGAAAATTACTACAACAGCCAGTTTATTAATAAGATCAAATAGAAAAGAGATAAATCTAAGCTTTTGATTCTCTTACATTTTACTTCAGACATTTTTGAATTTGTCACCAAATTCTTTTCTTCTTTAAATTCAATAAAAATCAAATGAAAATTCGATACTGAACCAAGGTTGTAATTCCCAATCCCACTCTGGTTTTCCTCCATTTTTATTCAAGACTTTTTTCAATTTTTTCGTTTTAATTCTTATTACTCTCATTTTCTTTCAATCCCAAATCATTTTATTTTAAAATCCCCTTCCCCTTTCCTACTATTGCTTTTTAAAGTGAAAACATCTTTTTTTTTTTTTTTTATTCGGAAAACAGCAGATATAACAGTGGAAAAAGGAGAGAAATGCCTGAGCCATACATCAAAAAGGAGATTCATTTTGTCAGTTTACCTATTTTATTCAAGGTTTAATGCTTCAGATTGTGTTACACGAGTATGGATAATTTATTTTTATGGCCTTCTGGGTAATTTGCTGCTTTTTTTTTTTCTTTTTCTCTTCTCCCATTATGCCTCAGCTCTCACTGATCTATAGCAGTGAGTTTTCCAGCCCTTATTAATGCCCCTTAATAAGTCATTAGCAGTATAAACTGGCCTTCCAGTTGATCGGCTAAGGTCTCAGGTTAACCTGATCTATGAAATGGAGAGTACAAGGTTCACCCATTGGAAGTGTGAATTTATATATAAAAAATATTATCTCCCCCAGCTCTCCCTAAAAACAAAAAAAAAAACATTGACAAAACAGGCTAAATTTGTGGAATGTTGTTTATGTATAAATATTTCTATTATATCTAATGATCCTCTAACCTCGAAGAGCATCAAGGGAGATTACTTTGATGATTTTTTTACAACTTGATCATTTGATTTTGATTTTTAAGCTTTTATCATTATTTGTATGTTTAAAAAAATAGGAAATTTTACAAAAAAGGAAAGAGGATGTTGGAATGATAACCCCTATTTACTCTTATGATATCTATCGGGATTTTTTCTTTCTATTGTCAAAGTTTTCCCTCAACCCCCGAGAACAACGCATCATATTAAAAGCAATAGAAACAAAATACAAAGAAATTGAACAAAACAATGTATAGAGAAGGAAAATAGAGCTTCTTTCTGTTTTTTTTTTTACATCTTTTGTGGTTGTTATTTTTATCTATTTTTTGACACGTTGAGCCTTACTTGATCAATACACAATATTTAACCATGATTCCTTTTGATGTCTCACCCTTTTCAAAAGGCTTTTCCACAAATAAAGTTGCTCGACTGAGTGTACTGATCTGTACAAAATATTTAGTGATCTACAGTTTGATCTATGCTCTGGTCAACTTTGCTCAGTCTATCCCCGCCTTGATCTGGCAAACGATATTATTCTCAGATCTGGATCCCAAACTCAGACATTTCTCTTTCATTCCCGCTATCTTTACATAGAATGTTATTCCCTTCTTTTTCTTCCTTTCTACAACATTTTTTATGCCCCATGGGATGTGATGAGGCAGAAAACAAATTCTTTGTTTGTCTTTCTCACTTTTGTTCTTCGTTTTTTCTTCTTTTTTCTTTTTTCGATTTTCTTCCTTTTCATTAGTCTTCATTCTTCGTGTTTTATCCCTTTTCCTCACATCTTCAATTTTCATTGATTCATTCTTTCTCTAAGTCAGTTTTTTTGTCATGTTCTTCTTCTCTAATTTTTCTTCTTTTTTTCCTTTCCTTTTTTTCATGTTCTTTTTCTATTGATTTTTTTCTTCGTAGCTTCATTTCGGTCTTTGCTTTTTTTCCTTATTTCCTCTTTCTTTTCTTCTTTCACTACTTTTCTTTCTTTTTTTTTGTCTTTCAAAACTTCTCTTTCTTTCTTTATTTCTTTTGCAACCTTTCTTTTTCATTTTCTTTTTCTATCCACCCACTTCTTCATCTTTCAGTTACTTATTTTCTATGAGATATTAGTCATGTTCTCTTTCTTTTTTTTCTTCCTTCATTCATTCTCCATTTTTAAAAACATAGACTTATTTAGAGTCTCATTTTTATTACAAAATGATAATGTTCTAATCTAATAGTTGAAAGCATTCAAACAGAAAGGAAAAAAAATCAAAATTCTTTGATTCGAATGTTAAAATATAAGTTAGAACAACCATTTCATCACTCTTTGTACAGATCAAACAATAAAGGATTCTGTTCAACAAAACCCAAACTTGTTCCTTCTTTTCTTTCATTTGCTTATAAAGAATAAAAAAACTCAAAATTTAATATTCTTTTATTGTTATAGCTCAATGGTAGGTCAATCTTGATAAAGCCCATTTGTTTGTTGATTGGTCACTTCAGTGACTTTAGTACTTAACAATACACCTACTGTTAGATGCATTATGGGTAATCAAGTCTTTTTTTTTCCTCTCTCGCATTCAAGGCTTTCATGGTAGGATAGTTTTACTTTTATCTTTATTTGGTTGCATCACTCAGTTCTCTTTCTTTTCGATAAATGAGTTTCACTGATAAGTTCACTTCATTTGAAACTTGCCTATTTTCTATGGACAATTTTCTCTTTTGTGTCTCTCTTAATAGTTTTGATAGTCTACATAAAATGTCAGAAATGCGTTCCTATTAAAAAGAAATACAAAATTAGTGGCCCTCGGTCACCTGTAACTTTAACCTGTTCCACTACCGAGTATATTTTTTTAACGTTAAATGTCCTGTGCTGTGTTTTCGTCGTAAAAAAAGGTAATGAAAAGAGAAAGTCTTCATCGCATGTTTGAAATGGTTTCATCTTAGTACAAATTAAGTAATGTGTGCAATAAAGTATCTAATAAATTTAATATATACATAAACGTGATAGAATAGAATATTCTTATTGCGGTGGACTGATGATTTGGGAAGATGAATTCTTGGCAGCGAACAGGTTGAAATTGGTTCAGATCTGTTTTTTTAGCAGAAAGATTGAAGACATTTTTTTTCCCAGTCTATTCTGCCGTGGACTAGATTTTGTTCATCTTTTGTGGGTGTATGCAGGGCTAACAAAAGACAGCAGATATATAGGCTGTCGCCCAGGGCGCCTAGTGCTAGTTGGTACATGTCATGTGTCTGAGTTATACTTTCCAAATACAAACACAAAAATGTGGAAATGAATACATTAGACAGAATAAAAACAGTCAAAATAAGAAAATTCCCTGTTGTGAACTCGGACTTTTCAGGAGTATTTGATGGTTAAAGACTTCGTGTTGTGGTCAAACTCAGAAGAACAATTAGTGAAAGAAATTCTGATGACCATTGATAAACTCATTCAATGTATTGTTATTTAATTTATTGATAATTAGCATCAATCAGTATAGAGTATATATATATATATATATATATATATATATATATATATATATATATATTCAGCTTTCTGAGAGTACTATGAATCCTTGGACCAGCTCTGTCTGTATCAATTCACTTTGTGTGTGCATATCAAGCTGGATATTTCAGTTTGGACCTCTCTATCAGGCACTGTCTCCCTATGTATATCTGTCTCCTTTTGATATATGTCTCCTTTTCTCCACCTACCTTTTTCCATCTTTCCCGCCTCCACTTTTCTCTCTTTATTTTTCCTTTCTTCTCTTTACCAACTCACTCTTCTCCATCTTCACCTTTCTCTCTCTGTCATTCTTTCCCAACTCCTCTCCAACCACTATTATCTCTTTTTCCCTCCCTATCACTCTCATTGTATTCATACTTCTTTTTCCTCCCTACTCTTCTCTGTCTCATCTGTTTGTTTTTTTTCCTACCTATCTCTCCTTTTCATAACTTCTTATATTTTGATTATCTACATTCATATTGATCAGTATATATCTTTGCCTTTCTGTCTCTCTAATGTCTCTGTGCATAACTCTTCATGTCTTCGAGGTCTATCCATAGTGTCCAGCCATCTAGCATTGGCAAAAAAATTGTCTACCCAGGGCAATGGCACCTTAGTGCCCTCCCCTCTGGACATCACACACATCCCAGCATCCCTTCCACTTTTCAAAACAGTCTGCAAAGTCCTCTTTCGGGGTTGCCATTTGTTGCTTTGTTGCATTTTCCTAAATATCATTCACAATTTGAAATTCCGTTCATGAAAAACTTTGCAGAGTCGCCAATTCTGGACTGTAAGGGCTGACAGACCTGGGCGATGCAACATTTTGCCTGAAAACCCTCCATGAGACATGAAGAATGACTTGCTTGGTATTTATGAATGCGAAGGTCATATGAAACACAAACTCACTAAATGACATCTCATTGCTGACTGAGTAAACCCATGGGAGAGCGTCTTTTCATACATGCACATTCAGATCCTCTCTTATGGGTTGCTGGATTACATAAAGGCTCCACAACCTTTCTTTTTCATTTTCTTTTTCTGTCCATCCACTTCTTCATCTTTCAGTTACTTATTTTCTATGAGATATTAGTCATGTTCTCTTTCTTTTTTTTCTTCCTTCATTCATTCTCCACTTTTAAAAACATAGACTTATTTAGAGTCTCATTTTTATTACAAAATGATAATGTTCTAATCTAATAGTTGAAAGCATTCAAACAGAAAGGAAAAAAAATCAAAATTCTTTGATTCAGATGTTAAAATATAAGTTAGAACAACCATTTCATCACTCTTTGTCCTGATCAAACAATAAAGGATTCCGTTCAACAAAACCTAAACTTGTTCCTTCTTTTCTTTCATTTGCTTATAAAGAATAAAAAAACTCAAAATTTAATATTCTTTTATTGTTATAGCTCAATGGTAGGTCAATCTTCAGATTCTCTCTTATTGGTTACTGGATTACATAAAGGCTGCACAACTGGTTTTTGAGGTATTCAAAATGGCTTGATACTTTCTGGATAAACCCTGTAAATAAAAACACTCTGTTTACGTACATTTCTACTTATATTTGTTTTCTCTTTTGTTCATACTTCTATATTTCTTGGAAGTTTACCAAAACCTCATCTCCTTTTCTTGTCTATAAATTTGTATGAGTCAACAAAAATGAGCCTTATTCTGTGTGCATTAAAATCTCATACAGAAATGTGTGCACCGTCCAGAAAGTGTCTAAGATAATCAAGAAATTGCTGTTATTTTCTGATCTGTAAGCCAGCGAGGGCCATCAGTAATGAGTACAAAACTTATAAACTTATATCTCATGAATTTCAGGCATTACCAAATGTAATATGGAGATTTCTTCAAAAGAAAAAAAAATTAAATGGACTTCTCAGAAAATAATTTTTTTTCTCAAATCTTACGATGCCTCATCTTGAATGTACATGTGGATCATAAAATTTATCTTTAAATACCCTTAAGAATGAACAACACAATATTTTTCATGTAAGTAATAATCCCTAGCTATCTACTTGCCCATCTTGCATGTGTTATGTCGCTGTGTTCTTTGTTATTTGTTTGAAGGAAAACAAATTGAAAAGATTTGATCTGGTCTTCTGCCCACTGTAGATCATTTGTTTTTATCTCTAAGTCAGGAGAGTTTCATTTTTTCTCAAATATGGATTTAGTCATCCATTGGGACGTAGATCTCTCCAACAAATATGGCAATATTATTTCTGATTCAGGGAGATAAAATTTTATGATTTTACTGTTTGTTTTCTTCATGACCAATGCACCATATATATATATATATATATATATATATATATATATATATATATATGATCTGAAAGTGTACATGTATACATTTATATAGTATGAACCACTGATTGTGTGCTTTGGTGTCAATTTAGATCCTAGTCATTGAAAGTATATATCATTGATCATGTGAGTGTGCTTACATATATTGCATATACACACATATACTCTTTTTGAATGTATGTTTATAAGTGCAAAACGATGTACTTTCATGGCTAAGCCCTTTGGTATATACGGATATGACATGAATGAATATGTACATATATATAAAGATTTGTAAACCTCCTTTAAATGTTTATGTGTATGTTTTCTTATTCATATATTTCTCTCTCTTCATGTAAACACACACCCATGCATATATACCTATTAGGGGTATATTTCTAAATTTTTGATTACCTATGCAGTTGTAGCAGGTGTAAATGTATCGATAAATTCATACATATATATGCATTCAGATGCTTGTGTATAATGTTATTGTTTTGAGGGGTTCATGAAAAGTGCTCAATATTATGGATATTCACAGATAAGTCAGCACTTCATGGTGACTCTGGGTTTATATTCATTGAGGTATATACACTTTAGGTATATACATATATATATCATAAATTGCATTATATTATTTTAAAACTCTATTTGAAATGATCTCCCGTTTATTACATGGTGAATGTATCACTTGGCCTAGACAATGTGTATAGAATAAAATGGAATAAACAATTATAGGAAATGGGGCTGCTACAAGAATCAAAGATGAGACCAGACTGGACCAGTGGTAGATTAATTCAATGGAAAGAGCAATGCTATGTTGAAGTGGCTACCCTATTGGTCGCAGGTTCGATTCCTGCGGCAGCCCCATTATCTTTAGTTTGTCTATTCTATCCACTCTGTCTTGGCCAAATGATACATTCATGCTACAATAACAGGAGATCATTTCAAAAGGAGTTTCAGAATAATACAATACAATTTATAATCATTTCTGTCAAATTATAGATCAGATTTCAAATATATATGTATATGTAAAGTATATATACTTAGTATACAGTAATTGTATGCCACTGAGGCTGGAAAAACAAAAACCCTGCAATATAAAACAAACTTCAAACAAGCCGCAATTAGTGTTGTTATTTTTCTCTTACTGTTCTTTTTTCCATCTCCCATCTTATTACAATGCATCATTGAAGTCCCCTCGTGTATGATTCCACTCTTCTTACCAGATGGTCATTATATTCCTAAAATCTTACTTTTTACTCAAATCCATTCTTCCATCTGGGTTAAAATTCCATATTTCTCAATTGTAACTATATATCAACCACATCTATACCTGCTAGCAAGAGAACTAACTTGCCCCATCAGACTGTACCAGCTATTCAAACTGATAGGGTAGGTTTGTACACATTTTTTTGAATGTTTGAATGATGAACATATAAAACTTGACAAATGTTTCAGATTTGAATAACTCCTCCAAAGGAAGCTTCTCTTTCTTCCATAGTAACTTTTGGTCATATTTTCATTTTACTGAATCAATTTCACAGGAAGTTACAAACATCTATGTGGGAAAATATACCAACTAGTCATGGTTTCCCTCTAAATAGAATATATATTTGTATGGACATACGTGCAATGAGTCATTACACACTGACAACCAACTAAATTTCAAAATTCTACCTTTATTCATGTTCTCTTTTGATATATTTTTGCACACAGACTGACAGATAGGCACACATCATATTTTTAGATACTTGTATACACATTTATATATATTTGACTATATAAATACCATTGTCACTTTTTTGTGAAGATGTCTGTTCACCTGTCACATTATTCCAAACCGATTCATAAAATTAAGAAACATAATCCCAACCATGACCGCCTTACATAGACTATGATAGACTGATGACATATATTGCTGAATTTTGATTTCAAGCCTATTGTTTTGTTAGTCAGCCAGATTAGGTTGGGGGAAGAGGGTAATGAAAGTCGCTTGACAGAAGGCCTAATTTTAAAAAAAACAAAAAACATATCACCAGAAATTGTAGATAACTTTGACAAGTAAAGTACAGATGTGTTGAAAAAGCATGCAATAGGCTACAATTACAAAATATCAATTGATTTGATATTTAGTTTCATTAATTTGATATTTAATATTTGTTACCATGTTTACTCAAGTACACTACGATCTCAGTCTTGTAAAACTTTATTTGAAATAACCTCCTGTTGTGACACAGAAAATGAATCACTTAGCCTAGTCAGTGCAAATATAATAAACAATTGATGAATATATATATATTTAAATGTGTTAATTATATTATACATCATTTAGTTTGATTGGCATTTAAATGAGGGATTTGTAAAGTAATGGCTCAAATTGATATTTCTCTAATGTGGTCTACAGAACAAAGAGAATTAAAGTGAAAAAAAAATGAAATGATTCCTGAACATCCTACAGTGATCTGTATAAGAGGAAATCATTGAAGAGAAAAATCTTTTGGTGAGAAATAAAAAGCTCAGGTACAGATCTATATCCTTTAATCCTTATATATATATATATGTATATATATATACACGTACGTGCATACACACATACATATATATATATATAATGTATGTATTGTAACAAGAGTATCTGTATATACAATCACATGCTTATGTATATATGTGTATTGTTGCATGAGCAAATACATATATATATATATATGGTATTGTGTATACATGTAAATATATATGATGTATTTCTATTTTTGTGTATATGTATATCATTATACTTATATGTGTGTGCAAGGATTTTCGCAATCTATGGAATTGTTTGTATATTTTTGCATGAGTGCATATATATATATATATATACATATATATATAATATATATATATATATATATATATATATATATACACATATATATATAATATATATATATATATATATATATATATATATATATACATACATATATATATAATATATATATATATACATATATATATACATATAATATATATATATACGTATATATATAATATATATATATATACATATATATATACATATATAATATATATATACATATATATATAATATATATATATATATATATATATATATATATATATATATATATACACATATGATGTATTTATATTATTGTGGATATATATGTACACATATATGATGTATTTTTATTTTTGTATATATATATGTGTGTGCACAAATGTGTATAAGGATTTTTTCAATCTATGGATTTGTATGTGCATATGCATACATCTATGTGTATATGTATGCACACACTTAGAAATCAGTAAAAAAGTTCAGTGTGTGAGTATACACACGTAGATATAGATATATAGAGATAATATCAACATCTCAAATTGAAAAGGATCACACACACACACACACACATATATATAAAATGTTTTATTGATTTGCTTTGCAATGTATAATAGATGTTTTGCATTGCCATACCACTTCAGGTTATTCCTTTTATTTCTTTGTTGCCTTTGTGATGTACACACACACACACACACACACATAGTTATATAATTGCTACACATATTCACAAACTCTTAGGTTCCATGTGCAGATATATGCATATGTATATAGACTTACAAAACATGCCAAAAGAAATATGTCATGTACGCCTAGACACACAACTTTATGAATATAAGGTTGAAGTTTATCTACGGGGATATACATATGAAAAAACAATATACAACTTATGTTTTATCTATAATCTAAATCTTATACAACAATTTCTGACCTTGAGTTACAATCCTAATGCCCAACTGGAAAAAACAAAATTGAAAATGAAACTATGTTTGATATTTCTCCCTGAAACAATTCCTTAAAGTCTTTTTGATTTTTCTGCCTTCTAATAAACCTTGTCCTGAGAAAAAAAAGAAAGAAATGTGTGGAGACAAGGCAGAGTGAGGTGGGGGAGTATCTTTTAAAATATGAAGGATTGTGTGGATTCTTTTGTGAGTAAATAATTGAGCAACCGTTGCCATCAAAGATGGCAAAGGGTTCTATCCTTTTGTTATATGTGCTCTGTTTGTGTATTCCAATGCTCCTGGCTATACTGTTTTGTCTACAGACTTGAAAATTGCCATCAATACTCCACTAAACCCCTTCTAAAAAGATTTTTTTATTTTTTTAAAAGAAGCTTTTTAGACCCTCTTTGGGCCTTATTTTGATGGGTTTATCAATGACACTTAGATTCTCCAGAATTTATGTTTCTGGGTTTGTTTGCTTTTTACTCTATTTTGGATGTTTTCCAGTGGATCGCCGGTGATGTCATGAATAGAATTTATTCTGACCATATTTCTTCTTCAATAGAATTATTTTGCATTTCAAATCTTAATTCTATGGTAATTCAATTATTGACTATGATGGTGAGTTTCTTAAATTTTTTCGTGAAAGACATTCCAATTTTATCAAACTCTAATTCAACCCTGGAGTTGATTAATTTTTTCTACCTTAACAAGAACAATCCTCACCAAATTTAGGGGAGCAAAAATTAAAACTCCCCTAACATGATTTGAAAACTTTTATCAACTGAGCTAAATTGATGTGTTTTACATATTTGCCAAATTTTTTTGCTACGTGTACGTACAGGCTTATTTCTCTCTGATAAATAAACACATTTATAAGATTAACATTCGCCTACCATGATCTGCGATCATAACCCAGTAATTGGTTCCTAGCTCTCTTACCGACTGAGCCAAACTGACGAGTCTTACTTATCCACAAAAATTTGTCTTACAGATGTGCAGGGACTCATCTCATTTTAATAAATAGAAATGATTATGCTAAAGAAAAAAGATTTGTACAATAAAAAAATTGGATTTTAATAAATGAATACATTTATACTAAAAAGAAAATTTTTATACAATGAAAGATTGTAGCAATCCTCTTGAGTTGGAAAAGTAGAAGTTTGACCCTGCAGCCACCAGGCTTGTCTTCTTTCATCATCATCATCATCATTTTCTGAAAATCATTGATATTAATAAAATTTATTGATTATAAAAGACTGAAAAGTAATCATTGATTATTTATATTAATATATGTTAATTACTTCATCAGTCTGTTTTAAAAATGAAGGAAATAATGTCAAAAAACTATTGTTGTTTAAATCTGTGGATTCTTTATGGAGCCACTCAGCTATGGTTTCAGTAGCCAGTAGGTTTCATGGGATGGAGCTGCTAGACTCACACCAAACCTTCCTCCTTTAACTAGGCTTGGGACCTGCTATAGTAACTATCAAGGTGTATTTTTTTTTCAGTCGGAGTAACCTTCTTTCAGATGAACTGCCTTACAGGGCTAAAGAACTCCAACTGCCCTGCTATTTACCTATAGCAGGAGGGAGAATTGAATTCATGTCTTTACCCCAAGGCAATCTCAAAAAACTATGCCTATAGTTTATTAATAACTAACAAAGTATGATCAATTTCTTTCATATTTCAACATCTTAGGACACATTTTTTTGAGATTTATAGAGATTTATGTAGAGAAGACTTGCTGGTCAAAATCTATTCTTTTCATCAGTGCAGTACAAAATCTCTCAATTCAATTTAATATTATCATCATTTTGCAGTCCAAATCGTTATCAAATTCATAATTAAGATCACGGATTTGCTCCTTGCCCAAACAATTCAAATCCTAAAATATACTCTCTCCTTCTGAATATGTGTGTGTGGCAGTTTTTATATAACATCTATTATCGAATTGACTGATATTGTAACCATGTTTTACTTTAATGGACTATCTTGCGTCACTGTTTTCCTTCTCTCCTTGAGGGCTTCCCTCCCATTTTAGGTGGCGACCAACCTTTTGTTCTCCATATTTATGAGTAAATATCATCAATCAAAAGTATCCGAATGCAGAACATATACGCGGCTAAGTCCTTCGTTGTATATGGGTAAGAGTTCTGACTTCCATGTGAGAAGTTGTGATCTGATCTCTCACTGAGATGGTATAATCAATTTTAGATGTTTATTTCCCATTTGTGGATAAGGAATACATAGATATATATGAGAGATCTTAGTGGCCATTGTCAAATGATTATTGGCTAAAGGCGAGATAAATTCATGAAACAAAAAAATGTTTATTGTTCAAATTGTACCCAAATTGTGCCAAAGCAAATGCCATTGACTTTGAAAGCCTTGTTTTAGGGTAACAGTCATCATTATCACTTCTGAATTTAGCAAATACAGAAAAAACAGTGGTGGACTATTCATGATAATTGATTTAAGGGCACACTCAATAATTGTGTAGACAGAGAGGCTAACAGATAGACACTTGCTGATGGCCAGTTAAAATGCAGGTTTTTCTTGCTATCTGAATGTAGAGCATTCCTATGAAACCTTTTTGTAAGCCAAAATGGTATAAAACTAAGAATCAACTCCCATCAATTTGTATTGGAAAATTTTTTTGAGCGTTCCCAGACCGTAGAACAACCTTAGTTTATATCACTTTTATGCTAAGCGTTACACCTTTACCTTGGCCTTTTCTAATATCCTAGGGCACATCTTGCTTGCAGTGTGTGTAAAATAAATTGAGGTAATGCATGGATGCTCACAGACACAGTTCAAAGCTATGGCCGCTTGAGGTCTTTCATAAAAGAGATGTAGTGTAAAATAAACTTTTATGAAGTGGGGGATACCTGTACTCGTCCTCTGCTGTATGTGAGTGAGCAGAATAATAACCGAAAGTTTGATTTCTAGAAATGTATGTTTATAATTCATAGACTTTTTTTTTTTTGAATGAGTTATAATTTCTGATCATTGGGATATTTTCAAAGTTGATAAACCTTTTTTAATTCTTCAAGACGATGGGAAACCCTTTCACCACAAATTATTTTATTATCTTCCCTTGTGTAACAATATTTTTATCATATCCTTTCATCTCTGTCTCATTTTCTTTTATACCTTCATTCTTCAATCAAGAATACCTTGAGTTTCTCCATTTATTAGACTAAATACACATATACTTCCACTGTATCTTGAAATTACACTGTTTTCTCTTCCATTTGTGACTGACCTGAATAAAAGCTGGGGTGATAGATGAAGTTTGTAAACAGTCAGTATGTTTCCCTGTAGGCATCTGTATTTAACCTTTTACATTTGTCTGCTCCAAGACTAGAAGAGAGATTTTAATACCGTATTTCTTTTTAAAAAAAAAAATCCTCCAAAGTTCACCCTGCATCTTATAACCCTGTGATTGGGTTTGAAACACTTAAACACCCCAAGATGAGATATGATTATAAATGATTAAATTATGCTTACAAATCAAGATAATGTTAAAACATGAAGATTAATATATTGGTAATGGTTGACAAAGATTTCCAGAGGTATTGTCAAGTGATAATTTGAAAATATTTCTAATTCAGTTGCCTACTAGGAATACAATATTTGAAATTATAGTCCGATATTATTATAAAATTTTTGACTAGTATTTTCCTTCATCTTAATTTTTTGTTGCTTTTTAATGGAGTTTACTCTGGCGGTTAGTCTACAGCTGTAAGTACACAGTGCGGATCAGAAATAAAGAATAAGCTCTAAGGGTTGGTTCCAGAATTAGATTCGGTTTTCTGCCAAGGCATAGACAGACATAGAGTTCTTGTAGCTCAGATAGTAAAAACAGCTAATAAATATATCTAATCAGGCTTCTCTGACTCAAAAAGGACGTGAGTTTTATTCCCACGGACACTTAATCTTTTATTTCTTACATGTCTGGTTCACTCGCTGCTGTAAACTTACAGTCAGATCAAAGTTGCAATAAAAAGCAACTAAAAATTAAAATGTAAGAAGATATGAGTCAAAAAAAAATGTATAAGGTTTCTACTTCTGTAGTCTGATATTGTTTATCTCAATGGTATCTTTTGATTAATCATCATAAAATTTGTACTAATTCAACCGCTGAAAAATTTTATGATTTATTAAAAGATACCATTGAGATAAACAATATCAGACTAATGTTTCAAATATCATGTTTCACAAGTAGCCTACGAGGTAGAAACCTCATCCATTATTATTATTGATATCAACCCAACGTCTAAACATTGCCTTGGTTATTTTGTATCATTAGATTGGCTACGAAGTCATTGTTGACTCTGTCAGCTACTCATGAACTCATTACACAAACATTTAAAGTTTGAACCTAGAATCAAAAGTCAAAAAATGTCAATGTTCAATACGTAAAGAACATGAGTAAATTTAAATGTAGGAGGAAACCTGAGTTAAAAAAAATGGAGAAAAAATTTTCATAGAAATACTTTGTACCATATTTCTTTCTTGACCTACAATTTTATTGCTGTTGGTGTGTGTATGGGTCTTGTCTCTTTTAGGGCTGTTTTTTTGTTTGTTTTTTTTTTATTTCAATTTTTTCCTTCCATGCTCTTTTCACCGATTTCTTCTTCTTTTTTTTCCAAAGGATCTAGTTTCATCAAATAATCTATTATGACTGTTTCCAATACAAAACAGACAGAAAAAAAATATCCTGAAAGATAGGGAATAGTTTATTGTAACAGAGAAAACTACTTCATAGTTGTTCTTTTATATTGTGAAAAAAATTAAGAATACGAAACAACAGAATGAATTTAGATAAAAGGAATAAGTTGAAAGGAAGCAATGTATTTGGTCTTTGAATCGAAATGACAAAAAATAAAACTGATACAATGGAGGAATCAAAAGAAAGCTACAATGATACTGATCATAATAAAGGGAAGTTACTCTTCTTAGTAGGATGATTGGTGACACATTCGAAGAACAAAAGTTGGAATAAAAAGACAGACTAAAAGGCAGGAGTTGGTATGTCTTTTTTTTGTTCAAGAAAAAAGCTTTTGTCATTTTTGAATAAGATTTAATCTTGGAAGGAAGTCATATTGTGCAGAAACATCAAATAAAGGAATTGTGACAAAATATTTCTACAGATAAATAAATAAATTGAAGGTTTAAAAAAAAAAATAGTCATTGTTATTACAATTTTCTGGATATATGGATTTGACTTAGAGAGTGAGAATGGATATTATAAAAAAATGAAAATAAATTAAAGAAAATGAATTAAACCACCACAAAAGCAAAAGTACAAATCTGTTTTTCTTCTTTTCTTTTTTTTTTTTTCAGTATAGAAATGAAATTGAAAAGCCATCTCAATTTGGATTTCTCTTTTCTTTTTAACAGTGCATGATTGGGGTTGGGGTTGATGCTGAAATTTCAAGGGGTTAAATATCTGATTCAAGAAATACAATTCTTGTCTGAATCTAGTTTGACTCTGGATGTAAAGAATAGGTTGAATCCTCAGATACAAGTTTGTTTCCAATAAATCTATGCCTAGCAATATAGTTTCAAACTTTTTTTCCCTTCCAAATCATCTTTTATTTCTTTGCTGTTCGATCTTCTTTTTCCTCTTCAATATTTCCTCGTTTGGTCTTTTTCCTCTGTGAATATCATTTTCCTTTTCTTGGTAAGTATCAGGATACTGATTAGTAAAAAAGCTGTTCACTGAGGATAAATTTGAAATTATCAATTTTCTAATTGAGGGAGCATGGTCAACCATTATTAATTTTTGATTCGTATTTTTTTCATCCTAATTTTTAGTTGCTTTTCATTACAACTACCCAGGCGGTCAGTCTACGACTGTGAATTAACACCATAGATCAGAAATGAAGAATAAGCTCAGTCTATATAGATAGACAATGAAAAGCATCCGCAAAAAAAATTTACTACGGTCAACGATTTGAAGTAATATTTAATATGAACTTTCACAAAATTTTAAACGTACATGTTTTATGTACCTATAGATATATATATGCACATGTATTTATGGATGTGCTTAGATTTTATGATTGGGTACCTCAGTAAGTCTACAGCCTGAAAAAACACAACAAACATGATATGGTAATTAATTCAGGTCAAAATTCACCCCAAAACTATACGTCAGTCTATTGACTTATTGATCCACCCAGCATTTTGGTTCTTTTTTTAGGGGAGGGGTGAGAAAAATAAAATGCAACATGACTTTTTTTTTCTTCCTTAGGCCTCCATACTTTGAAATTATGGATGTTAAGTTTTGATAGGGACTAATGGAGAAAAAAATTCTTAATCACCTTGCATGGCTTAATTATCCATACAATCCAAGATTTTAATGTCAATAAAAAACAGGAAAAAGTTAGCTTTTTTCGTGATCTCTCAGAGGCGGACATTTTAGCTACATTACTGCGCATGCGTGTATCGGTATTTCATTTTCAGAAAATGCAATGGACACTGGCGAGAGATAGGATTCTTCTTAGTGTAACCGAACAAGTTTTAAGAATAAAAAAAAGTATTTTGCACCCGATGCCTGTTGGGTCTGGAACATTTTAAAGTAAGCATCATTCAATTATTCATTGTTGGTTATACTTGTGCTGAATAAACTATGAGTTTATTTATTTGACACCTTTTCTTCTTACACTTTTTTGTCTTCCTATATTTAAAAAAGAACAACAAACAATAAAAAAAGCCGCCTTGAGCCATTTTTTTCTTAGCTTCAAGCAACTTTCTTTCAATCGTTTAACTTCTATCTTTTTACTCCTTAACTCTTCCCTCGGTCAAATTGTCCCCTTCTTCAGTCTCAAAAAGCTTCCCGTCTCCCTCCCAGAATCAGTGAAGAAATGTAACCAGCTCTGTAGCCACTTGCAAGTCCGCCCGCGATCAGAACATCTGGTTTGAGAAGGATAAAACCGCAAACTTCCTGCTCACACACAAAGTAAGCCGTTATATCAGGAAGATGTCATTCGTTGTTTACCTCCAAGAGAAACCACTGCTCAAATTTTGGGATTGCAAAAGCAAACACCCAACGCCAAAGTAGTCTGTCTTCACATAAAAGACATTTCGCAACAGAAAGCCGGGATCTCTTGGGAAAGGAGGAGGGTCAGACGTTGATAGTGGCTATCGGGGAAATCAAGGAAAATAAAAGAAGGGTTTTAGGTTATTTCACTTTGGAACCGTTTGACTGATGCATTTCTCTTTGAAATTTTCATTTGTGTTTTTTTTTTGTTTGGATGTTTTCGTAATTCGGCACATTTCCGTTTAATGTTGAAACACGGACTTGTCTTATTTCAAGATTTCTCACTAGATTTTCCTACTGAACGATAGGTACAAAAACCCAGGCCCCTGAATGTTTAAGCACACCAGATGGTTCAGCATTTGAGTACCATGTCAGTGATCTTAGATTATTTTAAAGAACAAATGGAAGTAAAGATTTGGATTAAGTAAGATTTAACAAAATGACGATATTCGACAAGGGAGATAATCCACGGACCAAATCCTTAAACTAGCCATTTGTTAATGGCTGAAAGTGGCCAGACTTTTAAGAAATGGTTAAAAGTTGCTGGATTTTGAAAAAAAAAACTTTCACGGAAGAAAAGGAAACAAAAAAACATTTGGGACTGTATTTATTGAATTTGGAATGGAAAGGAACAAATTGATTAAATCAAACAATAATTTCTTCCAATCAAATAGAGCGTCTCAGTTACTTCACTTCTCTTGCACAATCTAGCCAAAACATACATACCTACTACCCCAAACCTACCTACTAACCCTGACCAACCTACTAACCCAGACCCCAAACCCCTAATAACCTACTAATTCTATACCTACCAACTAACCCCAACCTTACCTGCTAACCCTAATTCCAACCTTACCTACTAAATATAATTCCAAGCCTACCAACTAAACCTATCCAACCTATTAATACAATGTCAAAGCTGACCTACAAACCCTAACCAACCTACTAACCCTTTTTCCAAGCCTACCTACTTACTGAAATTCCATACCTAATTACTAACCCTATCGAAAATAATGTTCCTAGTGACTTTTAGCCATTCAAAAAATTGCCTATTTGAAATTTTTTCAACAGCGATAGCAGCCATAGCAACTCTGTTGATTATCTCTCCCTTGTCAAATATTGGCATTTTGTTAAATCTTACCTAATCCAAATAATGACGAAAAGGAAAGACGGAATTAATATTGAGCTCAGGAAACACACAAAGCAAACATTCTGTTATTGGCGGCTCAAAAACATTTTATCTCATCTCAGATTTTAAGTATAGCTCTTAGAACAATCTCTCAACATTAGATTGCTCTTGGTTCATTAACTAAATATCAAAGGGAGGTAACCTATTACTCTGACTCATGGCTGTAACTACTGCTACCAATGTACAACAGAATGAACGAATAATGCAAAGATATGTTAATTAGAAAGTTTGTTTCTCTGATAAGAAATAAATCAATAATTACTACTTGGAATACATTTCATTATAATGCTTTCAATTGTTTTAAATCAATTAATAAAATTGTTTGTAATTCATATCTGCAGTAATTGAGGCTTTGGAATAATAAAAATCTACTTGGGGTTTGGCTGGCATGTATTTAGATGACAAGAATTTACTCCAGATGTTTATTCATTTAACCTTCCTATGTATGTATAACTTGACAATTCTAATTATGTGCAATAAATGGACTTTGATGTGTAAAGTTTGTGATTTGCCCTGTTTTTCAATTTCTATACATGAGGGGCACATCAAACTGGAAGTTCTCCAAGATCAAAATCTGGCTCTGTCTCATGTAAACTTTTTTGTACTACAAAATTCAGTTAAAATAGGTTTAGAAAACTTGAGTATTTTTGTGTGAAAATTTTCTTTCTTGAAAAAAAAGTAACTTTCCAAAGTGGAAGCAAGTGAATTGGCTTCAAAGTTGGGGTCCTATTTACAATCCAAGCATAATGCAAAACTAGACTCTTTGTGTGGATCTTTCTGACAGCGAATGTTCAATTTACAATGTAGATATACTGCTGAGCTGATAATGCAATATCTATGTGCTCAAATTGACTCTGAATAAATAGATCATATATATGTGTGTTTATGTATAAGACATGTATCCAATGATATATGCATACATGGTTGTCTATTCAAGCTATTATAGATGTGTCTTTACTTACCCAGAAGCTAGCTCAGACTGAAGCAAAAGAATCACTTCATACACAAATAGATGAATAACATAGATAAATGAACATCGTTGATAGATCACAGATAACCTCGGAACAGAAAGTGCAGATCATATTTATGAGTATGTGCTTAAAGAGGAAGATACATCACTAACCCCAGCCAAGACTATTGATCAGGTTTTCTCATTTTTGTACGTCCCCTTGGGTATTCTTGCTTTTTCCTTTCTAAAGAAGTAGGTAACAAAGACAACTAAAGAAAAAGTAGAAAATCCTCCTTTTTTTTTGTTTGTTTGTTTATTTGTTGATGAGAGAAGTGAGATTGCCTTTGCTTTTCCTCTCTGTGGCTGGGATTGGTGCTTTTTTTTCACGGCCAGTAGTCACATGTCACACTTTTGGCACATTTGATTGGATGAAATGAGCTCAAAATTGGAGTCAGGTCAGTTAGGTCAGCTCTTGTATTCAGAGGAAGAGGAGGAACTTCCTTGATCCTTGGCACTCACGTCCAACTCTTTTCTCTCAGCCAAATCTACATATGATCTGAAAATCAAAGCCTTATAAATAAATACTCCAGTTGTGTCAAGCTGTACAAAGAACTTGATGGCATCAAAACAACAAGGAATGTGCACTTGACTTTTTCCTCTCCAAGATTTAGGAGCAGAAGTTTCTTTGTTGTGATTAATACTGGTGCAAAATATTCCCTGAAATATATATATTTATTATCTCTTAAATTCATAATAGAAAATTTTAGTGTTAAATCAAGTGGAGCAACTTCAGATTGAAGTTACTTTCCTTGCCCTTTTCAGCAATTTTCACTGAAGAGTCCCTGCAGCGATTCACAAATCTAAGAGTTAAGGTGGTTAAATCATAACAGCAAGCAAATATCAACACATACAAAACTTGGTTTAGTGTGACACAAGGCTGCCAATATGGGGCACACAATGAAGATTGAATTGACTGTAGTTGCATTTCATTCTTAGGGTGTACCTTTGTCCTTCTTATATTTATTTCTGTTTCAGTTCTAAGGCTTATGCCTTTGCCAAGGAATTGACATAAGTATACTTATTGAATACTTGTATCAAATTTGAAACTGTTTGAACTTTGATTGACATTTTGGTAAATTAGGTAAAAATGATAGAATTTATATCTCCGTATATGAGACAATTTTATATCCTTATATATATATATATATATATATATATATATATATATATATATATACTTTTTGTGTGTGTAATATTCAAATGAGATACTGCACTCTGATCCTTGGCAGAGTGCACATCTACTCTGATCCTATGTAAATCCTGTCATTTTTGATGGGTATACTATAACTTCAGAAATAACTATTTTTGGTTGGAATTGATTCTGTGTATTCAAGTGCTTTTGACCACTGAAACACACTTGATCTAGGTTTAAGATCTGACATAATGATGTATTCTATTCAAACTTAACTCCCTCCTTATCATTTAAATTATGTCTGCCGCCCACAGTTGCCCTTAGATGTGAGATGATGGATCCACTGACACACTTGCACTTGAAGCAAAAGGTCACAAATCTGAATATGATAACAATTTACAGAAGATTTACAATTGCTGTGTAGTACGGGGAAAGAGACCCCAGGGGTGTTTCTAATGTCGTCAGATGCTTAGGTCAGGTTTGTTTGCGCATGAAGATCCTGGCACTTACGTGATGCAATTGTTAGAATAGATAGAATGTCTGTTTTCAGGTAATTCCCAGTTGCTTTCATTGCTTCGGTCATGATGATTGTACACTTATCCAAGTGGGATGTTGAAGTTCATGATGTAATGTTACTGAAAAATGGTGGTACTTCACAGTATTCTTATATGCTTGTGATTTGGAAGTTAATGTGCAATCAAATGTTTGATTTAAGACGGGTATAATTATGTCCCTTAACTTTTGAAAGGTTAAAATACTTGATGATTGTGAAAATCTTTTTAGATTTTAGAAATGCAATGTTGTGCAGAAAATGTTACCTTATGCTTTAATTGAAAAGCATTACTTTCAAAGTCCACTTTCATATTTGTATTTTAGGATGGGATTGGATTTCTAGAAATTCTGGAGATTTACTTTTACAATTTCATGGTTTAATTCTTATTATTTTATGTTCTTTTATTCCACACCCACTTTCATGAAAATACTTGATCCATCTTCACAATTCTCAAGTCCTTCTTGAGAATTAATTACAAGAATTCTAATAGAAAAATATTAACTTAGTTTTTTTTCTTTCCTTTTGAAAGAAAACCCCACAAATGCATTGGTAATTGAGTGTCATGTTTGTAGTTCCTGTCACTAATCAATACTGATTTTTTTTGCCGTAATTTAGTACTTTATTTGTTAGTGTAACATCAGAGAAGTTACTTAGATGCATTACTTTCTTCCGATGCAACGCAGCGTTTGGTTTGTATTTCCTTGGTAGCCACGGATAGAAGCAAACCTAGATATACTACCCAGACCAGTTATAAAAATCAAGGCTGAGTTTGTACTTCAAATAAATTTTATTGAATCCATTTTGATATGAATTTATGACTTCTTGAATTTCACATAATGGACTTTTTAAAATGAATTTTTGCTCATGTGAAAGACTTTAGCTTTAATTGAAGAAAAAAACTTATAAGCGAAATACAGCATATGCTGGTATATAAGATGGACTTTCAATCAAAATATTATGACTAAAGAGCTAGCTACTGAAGTTTGATGTAGACAGTTACATAGGATAGGATGAATTATAGTGAGTGGTAGTCCTCTTAATATCCTTATAAGCCATGCATCTTATTGTCCTGCATTTCTGGTAATACAATGCACTACAGTAATTAAAAAGCAATTAAATTAAGATGAAAGATTTAATAACAACTAACAATCCTTCATCTAAGAAATTAGAGAATATACTACAGCAAATAATAATAATCATATGATTAGTGCAAATACATGGTGACATCTCAGGTGGTCAGGAAAAGTAAAAAGTGGCTATGTGGTTAGATTTGAATAGTCATTGCAAGAAAATCTAATTGGTAAGGCAGTTGTCTTGTGGGGACACCAAAGTTGGCTGTGTATCTGGTTTCCTCGAAAGTTCATTGAAAATTATAGTTACTTAGTTTCTAAACCAACCATCTTTGAATGACTCACGGATTGACTATGTAAAGAAATATGTAGCGAGAATAATTTTGACAAAGGCAGAAATAATAACAACAAAAAAAAAGGTAAAATAGTAAGGAATATAATTGAAGGATTATTTCTTGGAACATAATTGAGGTCAAAACCAAAAACCAACAACTACACCAAAATCTGTGCCGATTCTTCTGAAGAATTTCTCTCTGTCTGGAACCTGATAGTTCAATGGTGTTTGAGAGAAGTAATGACTGGCTTGATTGATCTTGGATCATTGTAAGGAAATGGATGGAACTTGTGCGTTGATTAGGCAGAATCTGTGTCCAAGGGGTGGGGCTTGACATCAACCCCAGCTCCTTCCTACCCTGAAAAGATTTTGTCTGCAGCTTTCAATACAATTCAGGAAATCACAGTGACGAAAATGTTCAGAGGTGTCAACTTTTCTAAACTCTTATTTCTCTTGCTGAAAAGGAAAAATCAAATATTTTCTTGAACTGTTTAGAGATGGAATTCCTTTTAGATGGTGCTGATGGATAAATAAGCTGTAATTTGAAAAAATAATATCCTGATTGTGTATTGTTGCAATATCATATTCCAGTTCAGCCATTCCACTCTGAAATCCCTTTTTTTTTTCAAAAGAGATTTGGTTCAGGGGACAAAAAACTAAATTCAAGACATAATCTTAATATGTATATGCATATAAAATGTAAAAATTAATTCAAGCATATTTTGGAAATACAAGCTACTGATAATAAAGAGTGATTTGACTGGATACTCCATGGAATGTGGCCTTGAGCCATACATGCATGGCCATGGTGAATTAGCATATAGATATAATTTTCAAACATGAAAAAGTCCTCAAAAATGATCTTCATTTGTTTTTAAATAGTGATATGTAAACACTGTTTGATTGCTATTTGATAATTATTTTAAGAATAATTATAATAAAAAAACAAACATGAAATTAAAATCTGGGACCTTGATTTCTTTTTGCTTTTTATTGACTTGCTATTAAGTGGGTGTGGAGGGGTGCCAGAATCTCCAGTGAAAAAGGATGAAAAAGCAAACAAGAGAGCCCCCCCCCCTACCTACACACAAATTAATCAATTTTCTAAGATGGGCAATGCCTGTTAATGGACATTAGTTTTTCCAGTTACTGACCACTCTGAATTCTCTCAAGCCTTAGGCCTGTGTGGTCAACATCTGTCTGTCTGGAGAAGTTCTATGGCTTTAAACTAAACCTAGACTGTCCACAGAAGTATTTTTGCTGTGTTGGTCAAGTTGTGACCTCCTTTGGTCAGTTGGCTAGCACTGTCCACTCCTTATTCATGTCCCTTCAACCATTGGCTTTGTCTTACATTCACCCAACTCTTGTCTGTTTTTGCTACAACTGTGGTATACCATATTTATAAACAAACAACTGACTGGGCTGATAAATGCACTCGCATAATAGACTTGAGTAAAATTTTTCCACACTAATATTAATTTTGACTAGTATTTAACTTCTTCCTAATTTTCATTTGCTTTTCATCACAACCTTCAATCAGACAGTAATCCCACAGCACCGATTAAACAGCATAATCGGAAAATATCATCATCCTCATCATCATCATCAGTCTTTTAATGTCCGTCGTTGGACATAGACCTACCTTCCCCAGCATCTGCCACATTTCTCCATCATGGACGTTGCGGAACCAGTATTTTCTGAATTTGTCTAGTTCTCTCCATCTTGTATTTTGTCAGCCTGTGGTCTCTGGGGATCCATGTTGTAAGTTGTGATGTCCATCAGTTGTCTTTCATTCTTGCAACATGGCCTGCCCATTGCCATTTGAGTTTTCTAAATTAAGATGAAGGTAAAAACAAAATTAATAATAATGTTGCAATACTTCATGAAGTTTGAAAAATTAACAATATTGTAAAATCTTTCACTTTAATCCTACTGTTACTCTCAATATGTCTTTTTATTTTTACATCAGAGAGAATAATGTTAAACCTGAAAGATTGCATCTGTATGCAGATTCAGTATAAATGGAGAGAAGATATAATTTGTTATTTTGGAGGTTCTTGAGACCCTATTAACTGTAATGGTGTCAACTTCAAAAGTTGGACTAATTTTCAAGTAGGATTTCAAATAAGGACATAACACTGCTCAAACCATCAGTAACTTCAACTAAGTATTTCTAGTGAACATTACTTCAGTGCTAACTGTTCAGGCTGTGTCCCAATAGGTTTAGCTCTGTAAATATGAATATCAAGAATAAACCTTGGGAGAGAGATAAATCTGTTCTTAATAATGAAGAATTATTGGCAGCAGTGGCCTATGACTGACTAACAATACTTCAAGCTCTTTTTAGAGACTTAAGGACTCCAACACTGACATCATGTCACTTTGAGGCTATAGGGAAGGTGGAAAAGTTGAAAAAAATGGGTTTCACATGAATGAAGTTATCCACAATGGTACCTGACCCTAGACCTCTTGGCTCTTTGTGCATGAGCTTAGAGGATTGTGGTTTGAAGTCTTGCAGTATCTTGCTTCCATAATCACCTGACATTTCTACTACAGATTATCATCTTTTGAAATCCGACTTGAAATGATACAACTAGTATAAAAACAATTACAAATATGGTGCCGAGAGAGATTGGAGGAAAACAAAGGCTAGGTTTGATCTGCCAACTGTAGGGTTCTCGTAGCTCAGTCAGTAAGAGCAGCTGCAATAGTTAAGCAGGCTTTCCTGAGACAAAAGGGTGTGGGTTATTCTCATCACGAGCTAATCCTTTATTTCTGATCAACACTGTTTACTCAGTGCTACAGATTGAGTGAAGTTTAGATAAAAAGTGACTTAGAAAAAATTAAAATGAAAGAAAATTCTTGTCGAAAATAAATACCAAAATAATGGTTGACAATGCTTCACCCCCCCCCAACAGATCTGGGTAGTCACCCAATAGAAACTATTATATGACCAATGTCTTTTGACAGCATTCCATGCTAGGGGTGACCAATTAAAATATTGGAAAAAGGGATGATCAATCGATAAGTTACTTCTCTCACCTTTTGTTGGGTAGTGATCACTAAAAAAGTCTGAATTGTCAAGAAAACGAACATGAATGCTGCTGGACACTAACTAAGGGATCAGTTTAACATAAGCTTAGATTACACAATGACCCCCTCCCCTTAAAACCTTGGCGGGGGGGGGGATTTTCGAAAAATTTAAAAAAGGTTTTTTGTCGACATAAAGAGGAGTGATTGTTGGAAATTTCAGCTCTTGAGTTCTATATGTGTGATACATTGCCGGCCAGTGAGACTTACCTGATATCTATATCGACAGTTATGGTTGATAGTTTCTAACAATATTGTGGCTATTGAATTTCAGCATCGTTGAAAATTCTTCCTTGGATTTTAGTTATTGTAATTGAATGGCTTGGATAGATTCCCTTTCCAGCAGATTGATTACTATATCTGTTTGAGGGAGGATAACTTGGGTCTATTGTCAAGACAATTATATTCTTTTATATTCTCTATCATAAAATGGCTCCTAGGGAAACTCTTGAAGCTCAATGCACAATGTAGGTATGTTGGTAGGTATGAGCTCTTAATGGATGTGTGGTGATTGGTTAAATTGTGACAGATGTGTCAATGTGCTTTAAAGAATTGTTGAAAGGGTTATGAACTATGGAGGTATGCTGGAAGATCAATACATATAAAGATACATATTATTTGTGTGTGTGTGTGTATATATATATGAATTTGTACTTGTCACATTTCCGTATTTCTATACATGGATACATTTGCATGTATCTCTTCCTCCCTCTATCTATCTCTCACTCTCTCTTTCTCTCTCTCTCATATATATATATATATATATATATATATATATATAACTACTTGTATGACATGAGCTATGTATTAAAATCATAGCTGAAAGGTAGGTGGTGTTTGATCAACACTGTTTTGTTTTTAAATCCCCAAAACAGTTATATAGTAAACTACTGATGATCCCAACAAGAGAAAATTTACACAGTGCCATAATTACAAAGTATATTGAAAACATCAAAAAACACTTTAGGAAATTACATTAACAGATATTGAGGAATAAGTGACTGAAGTGACAAAAATTTTCTTAATGTGTTTAGTATTTCAAAGCTGTAAAGCTTTCTAGACATATATATACATATATATATAAATTGTGTCATCCACGTATATAGATATGTGCACATATGTCTGTGTTAATGAGCCTATCTCTCCCACTCTCTCTCTCTCTCTATATATATATGTCTATATATATGACACACATACAAGGGTGCCTTTGTACGTTCAGTCTGATAAAGTTATCAGCTGAATTTTAATCTGAACGTTTTGCTGTATAATGTTTGATGCACGTGATTAATGGAGAAGAGTTGGGTTAATAGCATTGACGAAGGAGATAGTGTTGAAAAATGTCTTTTTTCATTATTTTGCTGCATATATATTGATATATCTATACAGGTGCGCACACACATTTACACACACACACACACACATATATATATATGTATAGAGAGAGAGATGATTGAATATGTGCATGTATATATGCAGAGAGAAAAAGAGATGGTTGAAAATATATATATATATATATATATATACACACACATGCATGCACAGATGGTTGAATGTGCATATATCAATATATTCTATGTGTACATATGTATGTATATATATATATATATATATATATATATATATATATATATATAATAGTGTTTTGAGCCTTTAATTTTTAATAAATCACTTAAATTGTTCGAAGTTAATGCTTGGATGACTAAAAATGTAAATATTGAGTGATGTATGAACAAGCCTGGAAACGAAGTTGGCCTGGCAGGGTGAGTGGACCGAGGACAGTATAGCTGTGGATATCAACGGCTGGGGAAAAGGACCTTGCATATTGATCTGTCAAATGTGTAGAGTATGAGTACATTGTTTGGAATGTGCAAGTTCTTTGTTATTGTCCGCAGACAGGCAGAAAGAGAATTGTATAATCTTTCAAGTAAGACCCATGAGAATGGACAAACAGCTGGACTACAGAAGAAAAAAAATCAATATGTATCTACATGTATGCATACATACCACTCTGGCTATGCATATTGGTTTTTCTTGTGTTTTGGGAGGAGAAAGACGTGTATTTATGTAAAATCTATTCTTGGTCCAAGAGTTGTGCTGGAGAAAATTTTTTAATTATCCGGAAAGAGGAAAAAAAAAAAAAATCTCATTTAAATTGGTATCATTCTTAGAATAACATTGAATAAAACAGGTCTAGTCGGTTACTCAATAGAAACCATCATGGGACCAACATCTTTTGGTAGCATGCCGTGTCATGGGTGATTAGTTAAAAAAATGGAAAAACAACTGATCAATGAATAAGTTACTTCTCTCGGCTTTTGTTGGGTGACTAAAGAGTCAGAAACTTCTAAAAGCAAGTATGAACGCTGCCAGATACTAACTGACTAACTTGCATTGTAAAATGATCCCACCATCCCTAAAAAAATTATTTTGGGGGTGAATTTAAAAAAAAAAGAAGTCTTTTTCTAGACCTAATGGGGAATGAATGTTCAAATTTTCTTCCTTCTTGCTCTATTGGTGTGGCCTGGATGCATGATACATCCATACATAGCCAGCCAGCCAGCCCCACTTAAAAACTGGAGAAACCAATGTTGACAGTTTTGGTTCACAGTTTTTAATAAACATATTATAAATGAAGAAATTGACCTCTGACTAATCTGATAAAGGCATTTATTCCTAAGTTAATCGAAGGCTGTCAATCCCATGAGAACTTCTGATCTAGTCTTTTGATTAGTGTTATTACTAACCCTTCCCACTGTAATTCATCTATGTATAAAATGAACATTGACTTTTTATGGTGTTGGTCCTCCAGGTACCCAGAAAACAGCTCTTTGTCAATCAAGCATGGACAGTACAAGACCTCTCGATTTCTTTGGGATCTGTTGCCAGGATGTTAACAGTAGGTCTTTTTACTCCTGTAAGTTACGTATTCGGAGGTTCTGTAGAGCAAACTTGTCAGTCCAACACATCCCATAATTGAATGGAATTCATGCACCAAATTCTAATCTTGGTTATTCTTGGTCTATTGACTTCTTCCAATGCGACATTTATGTATTTAAAATGGATATATATCTATGATCCTTCAGAATGATCATAAATTGTGCTATATTATATGCAAAATTATTTGGGCCTTTGCATTATTGGCGGCTGTTTAGCACAATGGTGAGAATATTGCTACATTGAAGTGGCTACCCTATCAGTTGTAGATTTGATTTCTGCTGCAGCCCCATTTTCTTTAATTGTTTATTCTATTTTTGTTGTGTAGAGCGAGTAATACATTCATCATGTTATGACAGGAGATCATTTCAAATAAGTTTCTATATCATCATCAGTCTTTTAACGTCCATCATTGGACATAGACTTTCCCTAGGATTCGCCACAATTCCCTATCATGGGCATTGCGGAGCCAGTATTTTCTGAATCTGTCAAGTTCATCTCTCCATCTTGTGTTCTGTTGGCCTTGGTTTCTTACGTGATCTCTGGGGATCCATGTTGATATAACACGATTTATAATTATCTCTCTCTCTCTATCTATCTATCTATCTATATATATATATATATATATATATAAACCTACATCAAAATTTTTAAGGTGTATGTTTTTAAGTAGGTGAGTGATTATTTATACTTGAGAATATATGTGGTGTGTGTGTAAAAGTTTCCAACAAAAAAACGGTTTTAAATCTTATATTCAGTCTCTTATTTTAAAAAAAAAAAAAGGTACTGGGGACTACTGAACACACCTAATATATTTCAGTTTTCTTGTGTCTGTCCATTAGTCTCTCCTACATTAGTGATTTGAAATGTAAGAATAAAAGAGTCACTTATAAATACATTCATGATATTGGACTTTTCTTTTCTAAAAAAATGAAGGAATAAACATTTAACGAATACTTATAAGAAACAAAGAATTAATGTGATTTCTATGTACGTGTATTTTATAGATGTTTGCTTTAACATCTGCTGGTCAATTATCTACTCATGAATATGCATTAGTAATTTACCGCTTACATATGTTCATTCATTTACTGATATAAATATGAGCACATACTGATATATACACACATACTCATACATATATATATATATATATATATATATATATATATATATGTGTGTGTGTGTGTGTAAATATATATATATATGTGTATATATAAAAAGATATATGCACTAGGTGTGATCAAAAAGTTCTGAAACTGTCCCTGTTGTGAATAAAGTAAGCCCTGGAAAGTCATAAGTGCACAGCAAGAAATGAGCAGTAATTGTCATGAGTCAGCATGCCACATGGCGTCATGCTGTGAACATTTGAATCTGTGTTAGAAGAGTTTTTGTTACAATGTCCATGTGCCCATTTGTAATTTCAGGATGAACCTCAAACTTGAGCAAATGTTAAATTCTGTATCAAACTCGATATCAGCAATGGGAACTCTTGTAATGTTGGAGCAACCTGTAGGCAATGGGGACCCTTGTAATGTTGGAGCAACCAGAAGGCAATGGGGATCCTTGTAATGTTGGAGCAACCCGTAGGCAATGGGGATCCTTGTAATGTTGGAGCAACCCGTAGGCAATGGGGATCCTTGTAATGTTGGAGCAACCCGAAGGCAATGGGTACCCTTGTAATGTTGGAGCAACCCGAAGGCAATGGGTACCCTTGTAATGTTGGAGCAACCCAAAGGCAATGAAGCAAGAAAGTTAGCAAGGTATTTTGAGCAGCCACATATCAAGAGTGGTAAAACATTACATGAAAAGGTGAGACAGATCTTGAGCATGACCAAAAGTACGGTTATTGTATTTTTCGACAGGATTGTGCACCTTGAATTTGTCCCAAGGATCAGACTGTCAATCTTGAGTTCTGCTGTGCTGTTTTTAGGTGTCTGAGAGAAGATTCAGTGCAAACAATCTAGACTCTGGTGCAATGGGAATTGGTTGATCCAACATGATAATGCTGTGTCAGTTCAATCATGGCTCTATACCCGCATTACGTATTTGCCTCTCTGTGACTTCCTTCCCTCCCCCAAGATTAAGTTCAAGTGGAAGGGTTGCCATTTTGACACCATGGAGAAGATCCATTGCAGATGTTGCTTGTCATGCTCAAAGAGTGGGACTTTCAGGCAGTGTTCCACGCATGGCAGAGGCACTGGGAGTGGTGTATTATTGCACAAGGTGGATACTTCACAGGCGGTAGCAGCCAAATTTCAATGGAGTGCAAATAAGATTTTTCAGAGGAGACGTCTCGGAACTTCTTGATCATACCATGCGTGCATTTCTTTCTCTCTGAATCTTTCACATGTACCGTGGGCTGTCCCTGAGAGGAGGAAACTGCAGTCGGTGGCTTGGTGCATTGCGTCTGTGACAGACAGGCCATAGGACTTGAATGTTCCTCTCTCTATAAAAAGCATTCAGTTATAGTTTTTCTTATTCTTCTCAACAAACTGTTTTATTTTTGTATGTTTGCATTCATTATATCTCTCACTCTATCTATGTATATATATATATATATATATATATATATATATATATGTATGTACAATTATTCTCAGCAATGTTCTCCAAATGTAAATCAGTGTATATATATATATATTTAAAAAAAACACACAAATATTTCTCTTCATATCCATTCGATTTCATGTATTGGTGTGTATATGTTTTTGATTGTACCGGTGCCCCTATCTATAATGATGTATGTGTATATTGTAAATCAATAAGTTCATGGCCTAATGATGAGTAAGTATTTATTTTGTCCAGCAAATATTCATTTTTCAAAAAAATTTTTTTTTTGTCAGTGCATTTGATTCAATTGTCAGTATTAATCACATTGATCAAACATTATACAGCAAAAATTTGAGGAAAAAATCGAGCTAATAACTTCGCATTAGGGTGCAAACTTTTTGAAGCAATCTCATATTTATATATTTTTCTATAGTTTATAAACATATATGCTATATACCTATAATATCTATTTATGGATATATGTGAATATATGTAGATATATGTACATATTCTCTCTCTCTCTCTCTCTCTCTCTCTCTCTATATATATATATATATATATATATATATATATATATATATAAAAACAATCTGTCTAAAAATTATCAACCTCCTGTCCAAATCAGGAGTTGAGTTTATTTTACTTCCATAACCATGACAAGAACAATCCTCCCAAAATTAAGGGCAGTCAAAATTAATATTCCCCTACTGGGATTTGAAATTACAACCTGCTGATCCATAGTCCTGTCTCTCACTGACTGAACTGAATTGATAAGTCTCACATATGTACCAAAATTCATGTTAGAAATACCCAAGGCCTTATTTCATTCTAATAAAGAAATACTTTCATAAAATCAACATTTATGTACAATCTAAAATCACAACCAACTAATCAATAGACTGTTGTCTTACCAAGTCTTAAATATCTACAGAATGCATCATACTGATACTTAAAGGGCTTATTTCATTCTCATATATAAACACATTTTGGTTAAAAAATATATCTTTATCATTTTTTATCTATCATGTATACAATAAAAAGTTGCATTAATCATCCTCAGATGGAATAGACATAAGTGGTGTTTGATTGTGCATTTTTATACACATATAGATCTGTAATCTATGATTAATATTTCAGTAAGATAAGATACATATTCACACCCACACATACATATGCATATATCTTATCTGCAAGTATATATATATATGTGAGCATTTGCCCCCTCTCCAATAAGCATATATATATATATATATATATATATATATATATAACAGATATTAATAGGTACCAAAATCTACCAACTTTTCTGTTTTGATAGATTATCCTGTAATTATCTATATATCTACTAATGACACTGAGACTCTCACACAATGTTAGGAAGCTGATCTATATGCAGACATCAATCACATGGAAATAAATATTCATAGACATTTACGCATGCAATCACATAAATTACTTGAACGTAGATAAAAACATAATCGCAATTCACACAACGATGTATATGTTTACTCAATCAACCACACATAGCAAACCGTAAATATTAATGCTGGCATCTACAAGAGTTTACTGAACTCATTGATTCGAATTCTTTCTCAATGAATGAATGCAAAACAAAACCGATCAAAGAGAAAAAAATTACTAAGATAATTGTGTAGATATACATAAATGCATAAACATAGTTATCTGTGTAATATTCTCTTCAGATCTGTCTACTGATCACCCTTCCTCTCTTTCTCTTTCACACTGACTCATACACACACACATATATATATATATATATATATATATATATATATGAACTGCCTGATTTTTTTTCTTCGTCTGTTCATCTATATATCTATCTTTGTCTTCTCGTGTGTCAGGTTTCTGTCTCTCTACTGGTTTGTGTCTATTAAATTGATAGAAGTTCCCAGCACAATGTAAGCAAAATCTTGGAAGTGTCTTTGAAGTTTTGAATAAGATAGTCATTAGAGTTGAAAAATGGATATGTGATGGGTAGATCCGGTACAGCCTTCAACATAGATGGAAATTAGTGAGGAGGAAAGTTCTTGTGTTTAGGAGTATCCAAATGGAATTCTCAACTACGAATCGCTAGAACCTAGATGAAGAGTTACTTTGCTATGCTGTAGTCATCAATTGACCTGTTTGAGTGACACATAAGAGTTGAGTAGAAGCAAAGAAGCCAACTACTATTTTTTTTTTTGCATGACAACACTCATTCTCATGTTGCAAATGCAATGCATCATGTTATCATCGATCAAGGTTGGGAAGTTCTTCTACATGCAGTATGTTCTGTAGACCGGTCATTTTCAGACTATAACTTGGTTTGATTTGCGCAATTTTCCTTGTCTGAGAGTTGGTTCCAGCCATTTCAAGGTATTGGATAATTCCTTGCAGAATTCATTGATTTGATGACTGATCAACAATTCCATTATTTTATATCAACTGAATATTTTGTTTAAGGAAAAAAATATCAAGCTAGATTGGCATAAGGCCAAAATAGAGAGGGAACAGAGAGTACGAAGATTTTGTTGCACCAATCTTGCAAATGGGGAGGATCTGCCTGCATTGAAAATTTATTTAAAGTTTTTTTGATCCTGATTCAAACACCAGCCAAACTCATAAGGCAGGCTCAGTTTGTTTATAAATAGATACATATGATAATTGTTGAGAGACATTATTTGAAAACACATTTCTTCCAGCAAGAAAGATGGGAGGCTCAAGTGCGATATTTAGAACACCTGCTTACTGAAAGCACTGATAGCTCAGTTGGTGCTGCAGAGTCATGTTAAGACAGCTGCCTGGTGGACACGAGTCCGAGTCCCGCACAGTGCTCATTCTCTTCATTCATTTACGTTGTCGGCTGTTCAATTTGCTACTCGGTTAATATCAGCGCCAAACAAAATGTGTCAAACTAAATTGTCTCAACAATTATCACATTCTATCAAAAATGAACTCTCTCATCTAATGATATATATATTTCATTTTAATTGATTATTTTCCAATATTTGTTAATGGAATTTATGTATATTTTTTTTTTTTTTTTTTTTTCAGTATTTTTATGTTTTACTCATTTGATATTATGATAGTATGCTTGTATTTTTTTCGTTGAGATCATCAGCTGTTTACCATGTGTTTCAGGGATTTAAAAACATATATATATATATATATATATATATATAAATGATTGAGGCATTACTAAATGTGGAATTTGTTGTAAAATGATTTGTTTGTTTCTGGGCTTTAACAAATGGACAGAAAATTGCCTATAAGCATATTTTTTCAAGTAAATGGGAGTCATTCATATTGACAAATGCATTATTCATTCAGGTGTCTTTGAAGTTTTATGGAAATACGAGTTCATTATCACTTTATCAGTTTACATATATATATATATATATATATATATATATATATATATATATATATACAATGTTTGGGGGCAATAATTTTTAACATTGAAATGGAAATTTTTCTTTTTAGCTATATTCATTTATGATGAATGTATTTACCTATTTTTTTATATATACTTACCGGTACAATACAGTAAATATCAATCTTGTTTCTTTGTATCTATCCTCCAATGTGCTGAACTCTTTGTTTTTTTAATCAATGTATATCAGACAACATTTATTTCCATTGCCTTCAGCCGAAAATCCTCATATCCATGGATTTCTATTGAGCTAGACATCTCAATCTGATCACTCTCTGTTCAGATTTATCTATCCCTCTCTGTCTCCTTCTGTTCGTCTCTCTCTCTCTGTCTCCTTCTGTTCGTCTCCCTCTCTGTCTCCTTCTGTTCGTCTCCCTCTCTGTCTCCTTCTGTTCGTCTCCCTCTCTGTCTCCTTCTGTTCGTCTCCCTCTCTGTCTCCTTCTGTTCGTCTCCCTCTCTGTCTCCTTCTGTTCGTCTCCCTCTCTCCCTCTTTTCTTCTCTCCCTCTCCTTTTCTTTCTCTCTCTCCCTTTCTTTCTCTCTCTCCCTTTCTTTCTCTCTCTCCCTTTCTTTCTCTCTCTCCCTTTCTTTCTCTCTCTCCCTTTCTTTCTCTCTCTCCTTTTTTTCTCTGTCCCTCCCTCTCTATCTGTATATATATATATATATATATATATATATATATATATATATATACTCATGTACATTTGTTCCTCTGTCTCTCTCTGTCTCTCTGTTCATATCTCTGTTAGCCTCCCTTTCTCTGACAAGAATCCATAAAATAGATTTGGCTCTCAATAATTTATTCCTACAATAGGTTGGTGAGTTATTCTGATTTTCTCCCGGGAAAGAATGCTCGACCATTAGACTGATTAATAATGGACACTTGTGTTTTATGTACAGCTCGCTTGCTTAGGTGCACGTCATAAAAATGCATACACATGCATCATCTACTGTTATTTAACTTCTTCTTACGCAAGCTTGAACAATATTGTAAAAATTTATGTGCATGCACACATTCAACTACGCACTTACATATATCTATATATGACATAAACTTTATATTAATGACATAGCTGAGAGGGAGGTGGTGTTTCATCAAACACTGCTGGAGTGCCATGTTGATAAAACTGTTTAGTCTTTAAATCCCTCAAACCGTTATTCGGTAAACAACTCATAATCCCAAGAGAGGATTTGCACGGAAGAAAATTGCACCAATTACATTTACAGATATTGGGAGATGAGTGACTGAAGTAACACAAAAATATTTGAAAAAAATGTTACTAATGTGTTTAGTATCTTAAAGCTGTTGAGCTTTCTAGACTATCTGTGTGTGTGTATATATATATATATATATATATATATATATATATATATACTTATGATACATTGATTTTATGTCTATATCTATCAAATATATATATATATATATATATATATATATAAATATATCATTGTGTCATCCACAGACAGCTGTTTCAATGTATTACATCTCTTCAGTGTGGCTATCGACTTTCTATTATCCCATCCAGTACCACGAGGCAGGATTGAAACCTTTGCTTCAGACCTGGAGACCAATATCATACCTCTGAGCTACGGAACTAGACGGTCAACAAGGCTGAATTTAAGCAATATGTTTCTTTACGGATAAATTCCCCATCCACCAGAGTGCTCTATTCCTATGGAAGGGTATTGCATGAGCTTACAATGGATGAATTACCTCACTTAAAGACTGCTCAACCCTGAATAGAGGAGCATTAATTATTGTGTCATCCACAGACAGCTGTTTCAGTGTATTACATCTCCTCAGTGTGGCTATACACTTTCCATTATCCCATTGAGTACCAGGAAGTAGGATTGAAACCTTCACTTCAGGCCCGGAGACCGATGTCCTACCATTGATGTAATCATGAAAGTGGTCAAATTTATGTATGCATTTGGATTTATTATTTTTAATTTTTAAGTTAGTGATATGCATATGTACATGTACAATTATAAAATATACAGGGTAATATACTTCTAAGAATAAGTAAACCTTTGTTTATATAGATTAAAAACCATCAACCAAAACTGTCAACGTAGATTTCTTCAGCTTTTAAGTTGGTCCGGCTGGTTGGCTGTCTATGTTTGTATTACGTGTACAGGCTACTCCAATGGAGCTAGAGGGCTGAGAATTTGAAGATGTACTCTTTTTATGTCTTGAAAAAAGTATTTTTAGGGGGTTCTTCCAAAACTCCCCCCTCAATAAATTTCCTTTGGGAGATACAAATTACAAGGTCAGTTTATGCTAAATTGGTCACTAAATGTTTACGCTTGCTTTTTGTAAATTGGAACTTTTTAGTGATCCAACTAAAGGTGGGAGAAGTAACTTATTCATCGATCACTTTTTTTTCCAATTTTTAATTGATCACCCCAACACAGCATGCTGCAAGTGCCTGGACACGATGGGCTTATTTTAGTCTTTGAAGCATTGTGGGTTAGATTGCATCCCACATTTGAAGTGTGCATATCTGCATGGTGGGTCATTTTTAGTACAACCTTTTTATCTTTATATATCTCAGAACCTATAAAAGAGTTTATATTCTGTTCTACTGTTTTGTTTTGTACCCTGATTGATCAACAGATGGGGAAGTGGTTAACAGTGGAAGAAAATCATATCTATGTATGTGTCTTTGTAAATTGTTTGTAATTTGATGTTACTGATCAGGTGCATATCATCAATTTTACAAACCTACACCAAACCCATTTTCTCTTTTTCTCAAAGGGCAACCTCTCTCTCTCTCTCTTTATATATATATATATATATATATATATATATTTATAAGGAAAATAAAAATGAAATAAAATCATTTTTACACTTACTCCTGTCCATATATATATATATATATATATATATATATATATAAGAAAACAATAATGAATATACACCAAGTGTGCGTGTGTGTAATAATGTATTGAGTAGATGTTTGTTAAGGAAAAAGTGTTCTATGCTATCTGTAGAGCTGTTATAAAACAAGTAAAGATTTTTTCAATGGTTCATTAAAAATGGTACATTGAGTTTCACTTATTCATTGAGCTTGTCAGCTGACGGAAGCATGAAATGTTTCAACTCTCCTGAGAGTCAGCTGTGTTGACTTTAGTCTTGATAAAATACAGTGGACCAATATCAGTGGATGACATGTCACCCCAAATCATCACTGACTGTGGAAACTTCACACTGGACTGTAAACAACTTCGATTCTGCACCTTTCCACTCTTTCTCCAGACTAAAGGGCTTTAATTTTGAAATGAAATACAAAACTTTCTTTCATCTGAAAAGAGGACTTTGGACCACTGAGCAATGTTTCAGGTCTATTCCTCTTTAGACCAGGTTCGTGCTTCTGATGTTATCTTTGGTTCAGGAACAAGAAATGTGACACTTGTAGCCCATTTCCTGGACAAGCCTGTGTGTGATGGCTCTCAATGTACTGACTCAAGCCTCAGTCCAGTCCTTGTGAAGTTACCCCCAGTTTCTGAATCGGCTCTGCTCTCAAGGCAGTAGTCATCCCTCTTGCAGGCACGCCTTTTCAAAACACACTTTTCCCCTTCCAGTAAACTTTCCATAAATATATTTTGATACAGCACTCAGTGAACAGCCCTTTCAGCAATGACCTTCTGTGGCTCACCCCCTTATGGAGGTTGTCAATAAGTGTCTACTGGACAGCTGTCAAGTCAGCAGTCTTCCCCATGATGGTGGTCGAGTGCACCAAACCAGACTTAGAGATTCGTGGTATTTATACTGCATAAATAGTGATTTACTCATACTCAAAATAGAATAATGGAATATTTTGAGCTGCAGACCATAATTATCAAAACTGAAATGAAAAAATGCTTGAAACATTTTACTTTACTTGTAAAGAGTCAAGAACATATATAATTTTCACTTTCTGAAATAACTAACAAAAAATATTGAACTCTTCCACGATGCACCTGTATAATCCATTGATTGACTGAAATCTTATTTACTCATGTTCTATTAGAAAAGTGTAAGTCTAACACTATTCATCACAATAATCTCAATATCTACTAAATTCTAGAATCACTGGATCTGGGGTTGAGTCAGCTGTCTGGACATTCCTTTATCTCTTATATCTCATTCTGATTTATCAGTTTTGTAATTTTATTTAGCATAAAACCTTAGCCTTTATTCTATTTGATTCTATTACTTATTTTTGTAGCTCCATGCTGGGTCACTTCCTATTTATTGAATTTATATTATCATCATCATCATCAGTCTTTTAACGTCCGTTGTTGGACATAGACCTTCCCCAGGATTTGCCACACTTCCCTATCATGGGCGTCACGGAGCCAGTACTCCCTGAACTTGTCTAGCTCGTCTCTCCATCTAACAATTTGCTGGCCTCGGGATCCATGTTGTGAGTCGCGATGTCCATCGATTGTCTGCCATTCTTGCAAAATGGCCAGCCCACCGCCATTTAAGATTTTTAATGGATTCTATGATGTCCCTAACTCTTCTCTTTTCTCGGATGTACTGTGCTGTCTTGTGGTCTCTCTATGTGAGGCCTAGCATTATTCTTTCATGTGCACGTTGCATGGTTCTCAATTTATATTATAATTATTTGCAAATAAAGAAATAAGGGATTATCATCATCTGCTTTTTAGTGTCCATCATTTGGACATAGACCTTCCCCAAGATTTGCTGGACCTCTCTTTCCTGGACGCTGTAGAGCCAATTCTTTCAGAAATTGTCTAGTTTGTCGCGCCATCTTACTTTTTGCCAGTCAGTTTTGCATATGATCTTTGGGGATCCGTTACGAGTTGCAATGTCCAGTGATTGTCTGACATTTTTGCAATATGGTCAGCCTGTTGTCATTTGAGTTTTCTAATGAATTCTATGCTCTTACCCTCTGTTTATTTCCTATCATACTGTGTTGTCTTGTGGTCTCTCTGTCTGATGTTGAACATGATCCTCCTTATTATAATCTAGAATATCAGAGCAAGTGTAGACACAGACCCTACACGAAAAGCATCTCAAGTTATCACACGGTTTGTTTGAGAGGTGTTTACAATATGAGGTGAGTTGTTGGTGGACGCCAACTTTTTTTACCTGTATTATTCCCAACTCATCCAGAAAAATGCAAATAGAAACAGAATTTCCCTATTAAACCTACATGCTCAATATTTTAGATGGAGCGCAATTTTAGTACACCATCAGCCTATTTTATGGCAGATGTGACACAACTATAATCCCCAACAACCATTAAAAAATATATTTGACTTCCTGTACACCTAATGTAACGATGAAATAAATTAGCCAAAAAATAACGGTAGGCAATGAACAAAACTTTTTAAAAAAATTTTAGCTTTTCCTCTCAGGCACTCAGGTATAGGGTCAGGCCACCCTAAACAAAAAAAATAGATTAACGCTTGCTTTGTTTGTTCAAATCTCACTTAGTCTCTATAATGTTGCCATCCATCAGCTTTCACCCATACTCGAGTATCACCCACACACATCCAGCAATTATCACAGCTCAATCATATTGTGGTTATTTCTTTGACCCCGACTACCACAATATAACTGAGGATGTCTGTATTATCATTAAGTTGCAAATTTGACTGGAAATGGTTTTATTCTCCAAATTGAAGCATTTTGACGGTATTGTGCTAACAAAAATTTTAATATGATGAGCCATTTTTATCGTGTCATGAATGCAAACAAACCCGCAGAAACCTGATATTCATGATATAGGTATATACTTATGGAGAAAATCACTTCCCTTTCATAATGTACTGAGAATAATGTGAAACAAACAAGAAATATTCGTATGTTGGTAGTTTTTCATTGGATACTGATTACCTATGAGCATGTTTATGGGTTACCTTTGCCCAATAAATATCTGTATTTCTATCATTCACCTTTGTTAACAAACTGAATCTTGCAGAAGGCTGGGCAGTAGGATAAGAGAGATGTGTTAAAAAATTTGTATTTGATCCAGGTATTTTTCCTGATTGATGGGTGTTTTTCTGTTTTTCATTTTTTTTTATTACATTTCTATATATGCTCGTAACTGTCCACATGATTCCTCCCAAAATTCTAAATGAATTTTCATAATATTCTGTTGGAGGGTGAAAAATAGGCTAATTGAGAACTGATTGAATTTCAGAGTAGATCCATGCACAATTACCTTTCCTACATACAGTTATGTCAAAATCAGATATTGACGATTTTTTTCAGCCTGCAAAATATCTTCAAAAGTTCTTGATGAATTTTGATTATATTTTGTGAAAGGGTGAATAATACCCAACAAAAGAACTGATCAGACTTTGAGGCGGATCTATAAACAATTATCTCCCCCTAAGTCATTATTTTATGTCCGAACCAGATATTGCCTAAATTTCATGTCTCTCCTCATAATATCTCCGAAAGTAAATTGATTTCAATGAAATTTTGTGGAAGGGTGAAAAATGGTGTTAGAAAGAGGTGGTAAAATTTTGGGGTGAATCCAGGAATTTTTCCTGATTGACATATTCTTAAAAAAATCACATTTATGTTCATAAGCTTATAAGTGTCCACGCGATATCTCAGAAAGCTGTCAATAAATTTCAATGATATTTTGTGGAAAGGTGATCAATAGGCTATTGTTGAAGTGATTGAATTTTGGAATGAATCTATGCATAATTATCTCCCCTACAGCATAGTTTTTTGTCGCAACCACAAAGTACATTAACCATATTTCATAATTGTCCACACAGTATATCCAGAAGTTCTCAATTAATTCCAATTATACTTTGAGGAAAGATGGACAATAGGCTAGAGAAGAACTGATTAAACTTTAGAGTGGATATATGTACAATTAATCCCCCTGAAAATGGTGTGGACTGAGGTGTGCACTCTCTGAGTGCTTTCCAGTTAAACAATGTACCAATTGACAAGAATATTTATACACGCATATATATTTATTTATGTTTTTGTAAGTCAACATATAAACTCTCACACATTAGCATATAAAAAAAGTACATGCAAACCCACTAACTGAAAAACAAAAATACATATATCCCTGGCCTTCTCATCTTTATTTTATGGTCATTGAGTAAAACAGAGATTTCCTTCTTGCTTTTCAGTATACTTAGAATATATAATTCTTTATTTATGAGAGAAAGAATTATTGATAGATATCGATGTTCTGTGTTTTTATTGTCTTTCTCATTGTTGCCTCTCCAGCCAAATGTCGGTTAATGTATCTACAAAACCTACAGGCCCCAATATACCTTATGAATATCAATAGACTGACCAGGCCAGGTTCCCTTGGGATTGGAGGTTTGTAGATAAGACCATTTCACACTTCACTGATTAATTCCTGGATTGCTGGTTCAATCCCTGATTGTATGAACTATATATTACTCTATTTGCATTGTCTTAATCAGGAATTCATTTATGCATGCACAAGTGGCTATTTGTATATGTGTGTATCTTTATATATACAAGACTGGCTGCTGCAGGGTCAAACTCCACTCCTCTTCAATTCCAACGGAAGATGATTACTTTTGTATCGTATACATGATAAATGAAGAAAATTATATATATATATATATATATATATATATATATATATATATTTTTGGATAAATGTATGTTTTAGAATGAAATAAGCTCGTACATATCTGTATGATAAATTTTCATTAATATCTAAGACTTATCAATTTGGTTCAGTAAGTAAGACAGCCTCATTGCTGTTGGTTGGTCATGAGTTCAAATCACAGTAGAGGAATATGAATTTTAAATGTCTGTTTACACCCTTAATTCTTGTCCTTGTTATGGTAATAAAATAAAGTCAATTCCAATTTGGGAGTTTGACAATACATAGGTTGAGTTCATGGAAGTTGAGGTGCTGGGGGTACAGGAAACTAGGATGTAGATGAAAGAGGAAGAGGTCTGCACTGACTCTGTGACAAGTCACTGTGGTAAAAATAATGAATGCTATTTTTGCCTTTTTTTCTTTGTAGTATTCTGCTAAATCAATAGAGAAAAATTTTTCCTTTTTATTTTTCTTCACACAGAAGGAAATTTTTTCAAGAATAACATATTCTTTTATTTTAATATAAGAGATCAAACATGTTAAGAGCTAATTTCATTGGATAATGGTCATTTACAAAAGTGAAAGATGTAAATACTGAGAAATATTTGAGCATTTGATTTTTAAGTAATTTGAAAGATTCTGTACACTTATTCCTCTTGAAAAAATGGTTGCCAAAAACTTTTAGAGTTATTTGTATTAGGTAACTTCTTTTCATCTGTCTGTCTCTGTCCATCTGTCCAAAGTGAATCTCCAAAAGTTCTCAATGAATTTTAAAGTAATCAGATGGAATTCTGAGTAATGGTGTAAGGGAGAATTCATTAAATTTGGGGGCAGATCCAGAACTATTATTTGATTGACAGATATTTCTCCATTTTTTACCTCTGCCAACGAAGATTGAGAGTTAAATGTATTTGGCTTCATTTTTCCAGGGGGGGCAATGGTGTTAGGAAAAATTGATTGAATCTTAGGACGGATCCAGGAATATTTTTTTTGATTGACTGATATTTTTCCCTGAATTTTTATTTCTATTATTATTTGGACCATCCTCATCTAGAGTACAACGGCCGAAACATTGTTTGAAAAATAACCAAGATGAGGATGGTCGAAATAATAATAGAAATAATGATATTTTTCCATTCATATCTCTGTGTTGGCAGAGGCATAAGATCTTTTCGTTTTGTTTTCTAATATTTCTAAAAATTGATGCTAGGAATTGAAAATTAACCATCATTTATCATAGACAAGTTGCTCCTTGTTTTGATTGACTTAATACCTAGGCTTTTATTAGCATTTGTTAAAGATAGTAAAACAATCTGTAAAATCTATGTAAAAAAAAAAACAGCCGATAGACACAAAAAAAATCAGTTTAACAACAATAGATTTGTGTTTCTTTCTTGCAAGATCCTCATCCTGCGTTCACACAAGGCTGCGTCCTAATCTGAGATCATTATACAGCAACACAAAAACAATCACCAAAGCATAAAATTTGTAGACAAGTTTAATTAATGCCACTAGATAATCAGTGATTTTTTTCATCCATCACTGCCTTTTCTCTGAAGTCAACATTCTCAAAGCGAGCTAAAAGAAAGGAAGAAAGAAATGTTTGTTGGTAGATGTCATTATATTTTTTATTACCGACCCTTTTACCTACAGGCATAGCCAGGTCCTGAAGTTAGGGAGAGCGAGTATATAAAGAAGGCGCCAGGACACGTACCAAACAAATTTGAATTCATTCTACATTTTTATTTCATATTCGAAACAAAAACATAGGGAAGATACAGTTTTGAAGAGAGAAAGAATTTTATTTTGTATTTAAAAACAAAACACAATAAAGAAAAAATTTCTCCATTATGCATTTAAATCTATGTTTATATTTATTTTCAATATGAAGAAAAAAGAAACGTGTGGGAAAGTATGACACAAGGTCAGTGAGCGGAGACAGCTGGTCTTAACGTTAACTTAGCTAGTCTCATTTACAGACCCAATCATCCTCCATCAGTTTTTTCACCATAAAAACACATTTATTCTGTAATCAATTGGAGAATTTTAGTTAACAATACCTTGAGTTAACTTTTCAAATTACTGTGTAAATAGAACTCGGTTTTGGGTATACCATTAGCAAAGCAACAGGAATTTATTAGTTTATTCTCAAATATAAAATGAAGACTTCATTATGTTGTCCTGACAGTCAACTCCTTGGATCTCCATTCTATCAAGCCCTTATGGGACATATTTGATCATCAAGTTTGTTCTGCTGAACCTCTGCCAAGTAACTTGCTGGAGGTAAAAGACCTGCTGTTAACATCCTGGCACCAGATCCTTGAGGAAAATTTTAGAGGAAGAGTCCATGGCTGATTGGGTAAGAACTCTTGAGCTGGCACATGGAGGACCAACTCCTTAGGCTGGTGTTTTTAATGTTTTTGTTCATCAGCCTAGACTCAGTCAGCTTTCATATGAATGTATTCGTATGTCTATATTAAAATGAGTATAATTATATATATATATATATACATATATATATATAATACTATAAAGATAATGAATGTTTGTTTGTTGACTTGTTTCATAGATTATTAAACAGGTGCAACCAACAAGCTGAAAATTTTTAAATCTAAAAGGAGCCTGCAAATTTGTGTATGAGTGTGACTTGCAGCAGGATGAACATGAGATTGGTGGTGATGATCTCTTTTGACCCATATCAGTTAATGTATGGTCAGGTCAATTGTCGAATCTGAGAGAGATGGCTGCACCCTCTGGGCTGCAAATCTGTTTAGAAGGGTAACTGGATCTCACAATGGAGATGCAAGAGGTGGTACTGACTTCTTGTGACCTCTATAGGTCAATTTTAGGTCAAGTCAATTCCAGCATTTTCTAAAATGGTTACTTTGGACATTTTCAAATTTAAAGGAGGTGGCTGCTCCATATGGGCTGCCAATTTGCGTACAAGGGTAGACTGACCATAGTATGATGAAAGGAAAGGTAGTGCTGGCGTCTGCTGACCTCTAAAGATCAATTTAGGGGCAGGTTTAAGTGAGAGGACTTCACCCTATTATTTGCAAAATTGTATACAAGGGTAAATTGACCCCAGTATGAACATAGGATAGGCATTGGATGAACTCTAAAGGTCAAATCAAGGTCTGTTCTATTTTGGCATTTTCAAAATAGGTCAGTTTTGGCATTTTTGACCCAATGCTGTGATCCCTACTTTGAGAAGCTCTGTGTTGGAATTTACTATATGACCTCTCAGCATTGATTATTTTTTTTCCTTCAGACATCACCAGGTACCGCAGATAGTGTGTGTGTGCGTATATATATATATATATATATATATATATATATATATATATTTAATAAGTATCACAAGGACATAATGTCCATGTAATTCTTATTTTCATATATTTATAGCTCTATTTACTGTGATTAACATATGCAACGGATAAAATTTGTTTCTATTCATTTTCTGTTTGTATTTTTACAAATCAAGAATATATATTATGTACTATATATATGTGTGTGTGTGTGTGTGTGTATATATAAACATATATATGCACTGATGAAAATAATGTGTAATTTGTCATTAACATATTGGTCATTCCCAATACGTTTGCCCAAAGAGAAAAAGCAATTTATATCACCTTTCTGTATACATTGTTTTAAAAAAAAAACATGTTGTCCAAATTGGTTGTAATTGCATCCTACTGTCCCTAATGTACTGGTACATTTCAGTAATGGCTTCCTCCTGATGAGGCCCTGAAATGATGTTAATCGAAACATCCATTATGAGGCTGATGAGTAATTAAGTTGGATCTGTAAACATGTATCTGTGTGTGTGTGTATGCAATTACAAAGTTTTGTTAATGGAGCAAACGGTGAGAATAAATTCAATGTAGATTTCCTGTACACCTTCACACTTTCACACTGGTCTAAATACTACAACAGGTGCTCATATTTCCCTCCCCCCTCTCTTTCTCATTCATTCATTTATATATATATATATAATATATATATATAATGAATTAATTGATTTGCTACTCAGTACACTTGCATTTATTTCTCTTTCAGGCTTCTTTGCCTGAATTGATTCGTCATGTTTAATGCTCTACTTTAACTAAATGTTTTTGTACCAAGCATTTCTATGAAATAAACCAATCACACATCATATATTGAATTATAGATTTGTACTTTGGTGTATATATATATATATATATATATATATATATATATATATATATATATATAATGTTGTTGCTCACAAAGCATAACTCCAGATGGTGGACTCATGTTCTACATCAAACCTATAACCTCTAAAAGTATGCACACACATTATTGAAGATGGGAATACCTCCTGAAACATGTCTTGACCATTAATAAAAACATTTACAAATAAATAAACCTAACTTCCATACACTTTACTCCTAAGTCTGTCTCACTCTCTATAGTTCATATCATATATATGTAGCTTTGCCACTGAGTATGTAACGATTATAAAAAAAATTCAGCCTTTAACAAAGAAAGGAAATGAGAATATCTCTATATTTAAGAATTATGGAATGGTCTGTACCGCACACATATGCAGAAAATAGAATGATTGAGATTACAAGCATTGTTCTTAACGTTTAAATTTTTCTGTTTGCTAACATTTTTTGCTTTGCACTATCAGAAAAAGAGACCCTCTCTTTCAATATGGATAGTACATCTGAATCAGGTAGTCAAATTGATTGCTTGGAACATGGTCGGAACAACGTCTAATATTGAAAACAATGAGTTCAATTGTCGAAGAATTTTTTGAATGGATGGAATTATTATGCAAGTCAAACACTCATCATCTATGTAAATAATTTCATAGTTTCTATCAGGGGTATATGAGATCTATATTTATTTCAGTAAGTTGATTTGTTATGTGTGATAGATAAGAGCAGAACAGAACAATTATGATATTAATTAGTGATGTGGACTAATATTTTTCAACTAGTTGGGCTTTTGTTAATGCTCCGATAATTTTGATTCACTCAATAATTTCAAACATTGAAAAATAATACACTTGTACATCTTTAATTTGGCAATTTTCACAGTTTATTGATTTTCAACAATATTTCTAATAGTGTGGCAAATAGAATAATGTATTCTCAATAGAATCTATACAATATAAATTACATTTTAATAAATGAAAATTATTTGTTAGCTAATGCTTTTTAATTGGTTGAACTAAAAATGATTTATCCAGGGAAAAAAACAAAAATATGTCTAATTTATGCTACAATAAACATCAAAAGTTGTTGAATTTCGAGATTCTTTGATTTGGTTTCAAACTTTGGTAAGTTTTCACACAGTTTAACGGGTCAGTCTATCAACCATTGAATTACAGTTCAGGGAGGTGCAAGTGGTTAATAGCACAGAGAATGTGATTGGTGTGCCAAGTTCAAACTCTGGCTGAGACAGTTTGTGCTCACTTTGCACGAATGACCATTGGGAGAGGCATGAATTCATCTCTTCATCCTTTCCTACATGCCATAGGCCAGTATGGCGGGGCAAAGTCTTTTGCCCCTCCCCATGTCCTCCACTTACTTAGGGAAGTCCTATGTGCAACAACTAATCTTGAAGGTTGATGAAAAAAATAATGGTTCAAACCATAGTATGAAACTGATTTGAAGGACCCTGATTGTAGATCCACAAATGAATAGCCTTAGATTCCAAATGTGCTGACCCATGAGAGTTGCTGGACTACAGGGCCCCTGATTAGCTTGATATAACCTGTATTTTGATAATAATTGGCTTCCTCAGTTTAACCCTGAAAATAAAGTTGAAAACTTGCTCTTATAAATGCATATACACAGTTCTTTTTGAGGAATCTTAATCGCATTTGGGATTTCTGGTTCATGATATCAGCACCTTAAATATCTAAAAAATATTTAATTCCATTCAAAAATTCAATAATTTTATGAAATGAAAACATTTTGAAACATATTCAAATATTCAATAAATCTCATAAAATGCAATTTACAGGTTTTTAAAAAAATTTTTGAGTGAATTCTGTTTGAGCCAAGGAAAAATGATATCATTTAAATGCTTCTCATGAAAACAGACAAAATGATTATTTAGGATGAAAATAAATTGAAGAATCTTAATAAACAAACTATCTTTTTGTTCGATAAGTCAGATTTACATAATTATCCTCCTTATTTTTAATCGATTATGTTTGTTTGCCAGATCTCTCTCTTTCATATATAGCTTTCATGACAACAATTCAAATGAAAACAGATTTTGTTTTTTTTGTTAAATATAAAAAATTAAAAGAATTACAGATCTGGTTAGTCACTCAATAGAAACCATCATGTGACCAATATCTTTTGATACATGATATGAATATATAAACTATCAAAATTGGCAACACTGGAAAGATTGAACCAAAATACTTCAAAGCTGTAGTTTCATACAATGGACAAATTATTTTACAAATTATTACTGTAGGGTGCTCCACAAGTCATCAAATCAGGCGCCTTCTGAACATGGAAAGAAAATCATTCAATGAAACTTTGAGAATCTGGTTTACAAGGAAAATTATTCATTTTTCAATGTTAATAAATACCAAAACATTGTCCGTCCTAAAGGTGCTTGTTCAGAATGGAACTGTTTTGGTATTTATTAACCATGAAAAATGAATAATTTTCCTTGTAAACCAGATTCTCAAAGTTTCATTGAATGATTTTCTTTCTATGAGTACATCTTCTTGGAGAATGGTGTGTGGGGGTGATCAATCAAGAAAAAGTTTAAAAAAAGAACGTCTGATAGATAACAGCAATCACTAAAAAAAATCCAAATCTTGAAAAAAAAAAACAGGTGTCGGAGATATCCTAAAGGTCATCAGTAAACTTCAATGGCAGTGGGCAGGCTATGTTGTGAAGATGTCAGACTATTTTACATCACAAATCTCAACATGGACCCTTTGAGACCATTGACCAACCAATAAGATGATGTTACGATCTGGAAAAATTCAAAATGTTTTGGCACCAAAACGCTCAAAAGTATAAAAAAAAACAAACTAGCAAACCTTCCCCAAGGTCTGCTTACGTCCAACAACAGACTTTAAACATCTGATGATGATGAAAATTATTTTTCCTAATCTCTTGAGTGTGTCTTTTCGTTTTCCTCAAGCAATGCCCTACATATGGTATCTTTCAATAATCCTTGCTTTTCTGAAAGATTTTGAGTGCTTGTGATTTGTTTCTCCTCTACTTTGTGTTTTAAACCGTCATAATTGACAACTGATGGTTGCCCACTCCTGGGCTTTATTCCAACGGTCAAGTCACCACATATAAAACGCATAAACCAGTCTTCGACTGTACGGTCAGGTATTTCTTCATTCCCTTCGACTTCCCGAATTTTGTGTTGCTTCAGTGGCTTTGAAGCCTATTTTAAAATAACGCCTCAAATTGCTAGAATCACAGTTGTTGTATCTGCTATAATAACATCCGAAATCAAAGGTACTGATGATCGGTATTAATAATGATATGATATATAATATTAATAGAATAGTGTAGTCACAGACAGTCTTTAGATGTGTACATCAAACAATCTTTGGGATAAAGGTCTGTATAAAATGAAAATACTTTTGGTACTCCCTGATATTTTTTTCTTTCAAGGATAATGATTACTGGCAACATTTTCTTTGAAACCTCAGCATACTTTATCAGTGAAAATTATTAATTCTCATGTTAAAGTTTTCCTCAGAATTTTATTACTAATGATTTGCATTTTCTCAAAATATTTTCCTTTATCACCAAAGTAATTCTTTGAATTATTTGTGATTTTTATCTGTGAAAAGAGGTTATAATTACCATATACAACTTCCATTGAACCAGAGGTGGCAGGAAAAAAATCTTTTTCCGAAAAAAAAAAACACATTTTAGATTCTTTTGAAATTATTGATAATTTTATTCGGTGGAGCCGGTTAGATTATCATCTTTAAAGACCCTTTGAAATTGAAATGATTTAATCTTCTCATCTTGAAAAAAAAAAAAAAAATAAATAAATAAAATAAAAATAGGGATTTTTTTTTCCTTGCTGTACATCTCTTCTAACTTCAAAAAAGAATCAAACCCAGAATTGATTGAAGAATTGATGGACTTCCTTGAAAAATGGTCTGTGCTGTATATTCACCTGTATTTTTTACTTAGTAGAACATTCTATGATATATAGTTTGGAAAGGTGTGAAATATTACTCATCATTTCCCCCAGTTTTATTCACAGGTATTCCTGTTTCTAGAAAAGTTTGCGTAGTGACAATCTTTCGCTTTTATAAAAAAAAGACAAAAAGCTAAGAAAACAGTATTCAGCATTCATTTTGCAGGAAGCGCTCTTATAGAAGCAGTGAACATGCTCTTGCTCTCTCTCACATCCTGGTCTTCTGTACCTTCCACCAATCCAATCTCATCACTATTTTTTGGGTCTGGGTACACTCAGAATTTTTTCCTTCAAAATCAATTGTAATTGCTTCTTTGCCTGATGCCATTTCTGCTTATGGATGTTTTTTTATGGGATCACTCTACTTTCAGATTGTGGGGAAGAGGGAAACCTGTAGCTATACAAATGTTCTTTTCTATTTCCTAGATTCAAAGTGTAAAGCAAACTAATATAACAATATTATTTCTTTGATATTATTTTCCCTATCATTCACTTTAAACATTTTTGTTTCACTGTTTACTCAAAGTTTCATTCTTTATCTTCCAATGAGATTTAATTTGATAGCTCTTCATGAGAACAGCCATTTTTTTTCTTTCAAATTTGAACATTATGGAGTAGGAAAAGATGAAAATACCTTATAAGGTGGTGATGTTGTTTCATGAATAATTTTGATGCTGTTTTTTTCTCTTTTCAAGTTGTTTCTTTCTTACCCTGTTGGATAAATATCCTTCTTTTTCTGATATCAACAAAAACTATAACATTGCTCGAAAATAGACAACACAGAACTTTAAATGATGAAGGCATCTCCAAAACTTCAGCTTACAGATCGTCAGGAAATAAAGGACAGATTTAGCATGAATTTGCAGTGTAAATCCCCCCACCCCGAAAGAACTGGAGGAGAGAAAAATAAAGTTTTTTTTCTTTTCATAAGACGTAAATATTTGAATTATCAGCCCTATAGCTCCATTGGTGTGGCCTGTCCACCATACACATATATGGCTACATATTTTTTTTTCGGACTCTTATCTTCATCTTAGTTCTTTTCTTGAACACTACACTCATTTATCACCTGAAGACGGCCATTGGGTAAAATGATTGAAACATTGTGTTCAAGAAATGAAGCGAGGTGAGGAGTATAGTCTGAAAAAAAAAACTATAGAGCAAGAACGGGCATATTCTGAACTTCTTCTACCCAATAGCACTAATTTTGTGAACTCAATGGCCACAACCAGGGTTAAAACTTGAGTTATTTGAGCTTATTATATAGTTTTCATACCTGCATTAAACCCCCCCAAATTCTTCTCTGCTTGCTAGTGATAATGTCAGCTATATATATATATATATAAAAAGAGTATAACAAGGCATATATATATATATATCCCTAGTGAACAAGTTTTATGGAAGATCTCAGAGAGAAGCTGCCAAGTGGTGGAATGGTAAATGATACAGAGAATGGAATCAAACTTTGGTTGAGAATACTTATGTTCACTTCACACTGTTACTCTTGGGAAAGGCATCGATCCATCTTTTTACCCCACCTCCAGCTATGGGCAAATAGTTAGGCTGAGTACGCTCTCTAGCTATGGTTAGCAACTAGTATAGAAAATGAGGAATTCTGATTCCAAGACTAGCCTGAAGAGGGATAGGCTCTATCAGGTTACTCACTCTTGCCACACCCATAATGAAAAGTCATCTGTGGTGCCATAACAATCCTGCTCTGTGTTAAAGGATAATAGGGAAAAAAAAAAAAGAGAGGAGAGAACATTTTGAAATATATGTGCTTTACAATCTTTTGTCTTGTAAATATTCCTTTTAAATTTATCTTTTTTCAAGATTTAATTATTTTCAAATTTTTCAATCTATTTGCATTTTTTTGAGATCTATTTTATCTTTGGTTCACTTTGAATCAGTGGTTGGGTAAATCAATAGCAAGCATTTTATTAAAGAGAAGTTTTAATATATCATCATGGGAATTTATGTTCTGTACTTTATTTCACAAACATTTTCTGTTTTCCAAATCATGTACTTTACTGACATTAACAATATGGAAGATTATGTCACCTCACAGGATACATCACTGGGAATATTGGCTTTTAATACCATAATATTTCATATATTATTCAGATTATATCCTTTTTATTCTTTGTCTTAATGTGTTGTATGAAAACTTTTCTTCTTTTTTTAAAAAAAAAATCTAAGACACACTTATTCTGTTAAGTGGTTATTAATATCATTTTTTTTGTACTTTGTATACCCTTTCAGTTTTCTATTGAAATATCCGTTCAGAACCAGGTTTTCATGACTCTTTTGTGCCAATGATACAATGAATTAGTGGGGCCACAATACATGCAACTTTGCAGTCCAACCCCAAACCAATAAAGATACTTGAAGAACAAGAAAATATAAAGAAAATCGGACTAATAATAGATGTTATATAACATCTATGTTCATAGCCAAATGATAGAAAAAGCTTTTATTTTGGCTATGGACATTGGTGTGCATATGCATGTGTGTGTATATATGTATATATATATATATATATATATATATATATATACACACACACACATATATTCTCACCCACAGAGTGCCCATAAAAAATGACAGAATTGTTTACATATGGATCAGCACTTGGGGTATCTGTGTACTCCATTAAGGATCAGACTGTCATTCCGCATACTTCTGCTTAGGATTAGAGAAATATTTGTCTTGAAAAGTGTTACACACACACACACACAGATAAATAAATGAATATATATATATATATATATATATATATATATATATGTATGTATGTATGTATGAATATATTTATGCATATTGTGTTTTATATATGATGATATACACTTATGAAACCCTTTTTCATTCCATTTCGCAAGTTGTCTTTTTAACCATTCCCCCCCCCCCATCTGCCCTTTTCTTGTCCAATTTTTGTTTTGTCATTGCAGCCCTTTCATCTGTTAAATAACCCCCATTGCGCCAAACTGATGTTAATCATGGCTTCACTTTTTGGCTGCTTTCTTCTTCAGAAAACCAGGATTTGAAAAGCACTTACAGTTCTTATGTTCCCAAATTTAGCACTTTCTCTCTCTCTCTCTCTCTCTCTCTCACTCTGCCATCTTCTCTAATGAATATATTCATTGGGTATTTTTGTTTCCAAAGACGGTATCTTGTGGGGCTCCCCATATACACGGCACAACTGAATCGCGGCTGACGTTATTTGATCACTCAGTAAATGTCATCGCTTTATGACAATGTGTTTCTGCTATTGCTTCTGAATGGTTATAAACTAAGGATGTTTTGTGAATATTTTTTTTCCTTAAATACAGGTTTTGTTTCTAAGGTTCGTTTTTAGTGGGGCTCTGATTGTGTACCGCTTGATCTTTGTTTTTTGTAGTGGGGTGTTAAAGTGGTTGTCAGAAGTTTTTATTTATTTCGTCATTTTTTTCTTCTCTTTTTGTTAAGCAATCAATGGAACTAGACTTCCTCATGAATTTGATAGGTATTAAAGCCAGGAATGTTTATTTTGACTTTTATCTCAGATTTTTTAAAAAAATCCCATTTTTTATTCATTTGTTTATTTTTTCTCTACTTTATATTTGGATGTTATGTGTTAGAACCAAGTTCTGTATTTTTAGATCTTCAGCTGGAATCAAGAACCAATTTTGGTTTATCAAAAATTGTGACTTTTAGGAAGGGAAATTCATTGTGTTTCGCATTATTCTATAATTTTCATAATTTGGGGGTATTTTCAATTTTTAATTATTTATATTTCTTTTTGCTTTTGTTTTGCAAATGAAAAAAGTTTGTGATTCATTTAATGGAGTTTCTAATTTATCTTTTTGACTGTTTTTTTCATCTGTTTGCAAAAAGTTTTTAAAATCCTGTTCATAATTGGAATGTTTTAGAGACTTGGAATAGTGTTCCTATTGGTATATCATTTACTTATCTAGATTTTATACTTTATTCTCAGTAATTTCCTTTTTTTTTTTAATAAACACTGAGGCTTTGAGAGGAGAATATGACAATATTTATATCTATCTCTCCATCTATCCATCCACTGTATCTTGACATCTAATATAGAGGTTAGCAAGCAGTCCAATCCTCTAATGTAGTGAATTTTGATCCTCTTTGGGTACCCTACTACAGTAGCTTAGTGCCAGAGATATATGTATGTTTTTCAGTGGTGCAAGTGGTCAGAATTGGAGCCTAGATATGAACAAGGCCAGCAATGACTCTCCACCTTGAAGATTGACTCAGCACAATCTTCCTAATCTGAAATCCCTCCTTTTGACCCTGTGCCAAATTACACTAAACTATATTCATTTTAGGTGTATACTTTGTTATGGATAGAAAGATTAGCTTGGGTTCATTTTGGTACTGTCTTCATTTAGATTATCAGTGGATGTCTCTTTAATGTAACTATATACACACATTAAGCTAAGCTTAGTGAGTGTACATACATATGTGTGTGCATTGTACGAAAAGACATTTACAGCAACAGACCTTGGGGAAAGCCTATGTCAAACAATGAATTTTAAAGGCTGATTATATATATATATATATATATATATATATATATACATATATAGCTTTCTTTTTCTATTCCTGTATACTTTATATTTGTGGACAGGCAATTTTTGTTGAGATGAAAGTATAATTTTCCATAATGTATAATTAATTCCATTAACTATTTTTTTATTATCTGCATCATGTCTGTCCCTATTCCCTGTTGAATATTCCTTTTTTTTTATAGAGATAGAACATAAGTGAATTCTTTGTAGCATAAATTTTATCAGCAGTTTTTTCCCTCTCATTTGATGTATTCCTTGCTTTTTCATATATCAAATAATTTTCACCCTTTTTTGCTCCAATCTTTCTTGCCACAAAAATCCTCTGCAGCCACTTCCAAAGAGGATTCTGATTGAACAACATTTTTCCCTGGCAATATAACCATGCAATTGTTATCATTTTATGAACAACATGGCCGCCACTTTCCTTTCAAATCCCAAAGTAAGCCTTTAGTAAGGACTGCATGGGTATTGTTACTGGCAACAAAGCAAATCACAAGGCTGAACATCACCTGGATAATTAATTGATGGGTACCTGTGTAAGCCCGATTGATAAATATGTAAATAAGTGACGGTCTGCCAACTTTCAGACCCTTCGTTTTTTGGGTTTTTTTTTTCCTTTTTGGCGGGAAAAGTGGGTTTGAAAGGTTTTATCCATTTGGTGGATGTATTTTATACAATCTAATGATAATGTATTCGCAGTCAGTCTTCAATTAGAATGACAAGACTCAACTGCTGACTTGTATCCAGCAAAGACTGACCACTAAGCTTTGTCTCCTTCTTTTTCTCTTTCTCTCTCAATTTTTTAGCTATATTCTATACTTATTCTCATATTGCTTATGCATAGTAGAATACTTTTATGTACATATTTTTCATCCTCTAACATGGACAATGGAATGAAAACAATCTACTGTGGATTGAATAAAGGGTTCAGTTTGAAATTCACAGAGGTCACCAACGAAAGGTAGATTGACTGAAACATTGTGACTATAACAACCAAGATGAGGGCACTAGTCCAATTAAATCCATATATAATACTAATAGTACCTCATCTCAGAAATTCAGACAAAAAATGTCTTTTTGTATTTTTCCTTTTTTATTTTCGTTGAGTCTATCCTCTTTTTATCGATTTTTTTTTAAATTGTTCTTTTTTTTATCTATTTATTTCTTATTTTGATTTTTCCCTTAATTTTTAATCAATGAAAAAAAAACAAAAAACAAAAGAAAAGACAAGCTGAATCAAGAACATTTTACTTAGTTTAAAAAGATAAATGTCAACCAATAACGATAAGGTGGGCAATTAAATGACATTAAAGAGTTTAAATTGGTGTGTTGGGAAAAATTCAAGAAAAAACAAGGGAAAGAAAACATGGAGTCCTGAATTGGAATATCTTGAGAGCTTGAGTCAAATTACTTGAGAGCAGATGTGCTGAGAAGGCAATAAAAAAATTTTTTAACGAATACCAAAGAGAATTTGTTGATTCCATTTTGAATGTTTTGACATGCAGATCTCTAATTCAGAATGATTGTTTGATAGTGGCAATACAATACATCTTGTTCTTTCTCATTCAAAATTATTTTATCTAATACAATGTTTAAGCTTTGATATAGCTTCCTTTACATTTTCTCTGCTTAGTATCTTACTTATATTTTTTGCTACTTGAGACTTATGTCTTTATTTCTATTACGATTTTATTGTACTCAAATTTAACTGTTCTTTTCTCCAAATGTTTTCCGCCCACCATTATTTCTCTCTCTTGCTATAATTTTTTTGAATACTTTTTGTACAAAATATTTTTTATTGTGCATTTACTGTTCCTTTGTAATGGTCCAAGAAATGAACATTATTCAGCCTCTAGTTATTTTTGAAAAATATATTTGATTGAAAAAAATGCCATTCGACCCTAAGTCAAAAGTTGGAGAAATAACTTGGAAAAAAAAAAAAAATACAAACGTAAAAATATTAAACGTTTTCTTTTTCAATTTGAATCTAATTTGTATAAGTTAGGACATTAAACTTTTTTTCTTTCTTTCCGATAAAAAATGTTATGAATAAAAGATCCATCAAACATTTTACAATTTAATTTTTTCCTCTTTTTCCAGTTAAAAATTGCCCTCATAAAAGGAGTAATTTGCAGCCATATTGTTATATTGATCCTCATAACATGAACTAAGGACATGTTGGGAGGTCGGGGAACGGGAATACCAAGCATTCAAATTATAACTCATAACAAACAGTCCTTTCAAGTTTTCTTATGTCCTACAATTATTGCTGCATTGAATATACTACAGTGAAAAAAGCTGGGGAAAAAGAGATTCGTCAGGAATTCATGTTCTGTGATGCAATTTGAAAAGTACCACCATTTTTGTTTGGTGTGAAATTTACTTGACAATTCTACTTGGAAGCAGCAGTATATTCTTTTCATTTGAATGTGACATAATGAGTGATTGGAATTTGTTCATTTCTTTTCATCAAAAGTAAAGAGTGAAAGACAGAATTTTTAATATATTTCTTATATTAATTTTGAGCTGGATTTACAAAGAAAAAAATAAAAACAAGTTCAATACATTTGTGGAAAAAAAATGTTGTTCAGGTTGACCTTCAGCCTTTGCACTGAAGTCTGGCATAACTGCTCTCAAAGATTTTCTTCACAAATATTCAGAGATCATAGGATCAGCTCTTGCTAAAAACTACTTGAGTTCAAGAGTGACTTCCCTTTATCTTAATTTTTATAACATTTATTTTTTTTCATAACTAAACTCAGGCCATTGATCTATGACAGTGGATATTGAGTGCATATTGGAAATAAAGAATTAGCTTATGTTGAAGTTTGGTTCCATGTCTCTCTCGTCTAAGAAAACCTGATAAATGCCTAGCTGCTCTTACCATTTAATGTGCAAGAACTTCACAGCTTGGCAGATAATCTAATCTAACCATTGAGCCTGCCCTCCTTCCTGAATGTTTTTTCTGCCTTTTTTCATAAGAGAAAGAAAATAGCATGAAACAAACTTTCAAAAAGCAAATGATAAATACAAAACATTTTTTTTTTTTTTTAAAGTAGTTGGTGTACGAGAAAAAAACCAACTCGGCTTTTGCAGATAGATACTTATATGAATCTGGTGAGAAATTCTTTTTGAAAACTCCAAGATCAGATCTGATAAAAATGTTGATTTATTGATAAATACGGCTCTAATCTACACCTGCCTTAGTTGCTCTTTCCGACACCGTGTTGAATGGTTTACAGTACTTCATACAATGAAAAGCAATTATAAAAGACATACCATCAAAGTCAATAATTGAACAACCTTTGTGTCAAAATTAGTACTCATGAAAAAAGAAAACTTCATCTAAGAATAAATATGGTCAGAATAAATCTTAATTTAGATACCTCTGCTGTTTTCCATTGGAAAACCTCTAAAATAGAGTAAAAAAAAACAAAAAAAACCATCAAGATGCTGGAGAATCCAAAAAGGTTAAAAAAGCTTTTCTTTTCTTAAATCCAAATAATTGTTTAGAAGGGAGTACAGATGGCAATTTTCAAGTTGGTAGCCAAAGCAGTATGGCGAGGAGTGCTGGGAAATACACAGACATGTGTGAATGTAAGGAAAGTTAGAATCGTCCACCATCTTTGATAGCAATTATTGTTCAATAGTTACTTCTCTTGTTAAACTTTTTACTTTTTACGATGAATGATAAGAATTATTGTCATGTCAATGGCTTCTCTTGGTGGAAAGGTTGTTGTGACCAAATATCAACTCCGATAAAAATAATTGTAAAATAAACTCAATAAAACCAAGAAACAGATTATATAATGTGGATTCTTTTTTTATTCAAATCTAGAAGAATATATTTTCATAGATTTTGATGCTTTCAAGTTGTATCGTAGAAGTATCAAAATCTCAAAAAATACATTTTTTATAACTCTGAAAACAAACATTGCTTTGATTCAATACAGCAATTCCAAGTTTTGCACATTTGTGTCAAGCAGTTAGGGTTTTCACTGTTAACGTAGGTTTCTTCAGTTTTAAAGTCAGTCTGGTTGGCTATGCATTTATCATAGGTCCATACCATACCAGTTGAGCTAGAGAGCTGAACTTTTCAAATTTACTCATGTCAAGAAAAAACTTTTTTTATTTTTCTTTAGAATTCTCCCCCAAAATAGGTTTTTAGTGGAAGATTCAATTTGCTTTGTAAGTAGATGCTCAAGTTTGTATCCAGCATTATTTATGCTTATTTTTTGAAAATCAAAACTTTTTTTTAGTGATCACTGCCAAAATAAAGGCAGGAGAAGTAATTTATTCATTGATCCCCTTTTTTTTTCTAATTTTTTAAATGATCACACCCAACACAGCATGCTGCCAAACGATGTTGGTCTCATGACGGTTTCTTTTGAGTGACCAACTAACCAAACCTGTACAATTATACCCTAATTAATTTAACAAATTAGCTGTTTTATTACAATAGTTATTTAAGGCTTAAAACCCTACCCGCATTCAGTCTAAGGCCAGTGATTACTCTCTTCATGGTTGATTATGCTTTTAAATGGATATCCGGTCATTGAACTGTATAACTCGTAGAATATGTTGATTATTTGAATACTAAGCCGTCACCTTATGTAACAAATAAACGTAGAAAAGAAAAGCAAAATAATGGTGCACTTTAACTATTTAATGAACTGACATTAAAGTTTACCGCTTGGACCACTACAAAAAGCACTCCTTATTTTAAGCGTGCTCATAGACTGCTAATGTTCCCATAAAAACATGTAAATATGATTCCTAGCACAAGATAACCAATATCAATTAGTGTCTTTTTTTTTTTTCCATTCTATTTTTTGGCTTACTCTTTTTGTAATGACAGATAATCTGTGACAATTTAAAAAATTTGAAGAATCTGAAAGAAAAAAAAAGGAAAGAATTCCATCAAAATTGTTGGTAATGGTTATGTAGTTGATCTCACTTTGTTTTTCTGCCTAAATGGTGGCACCATAATTTTATCAATCTTTCATTACAAGAAACTTCATACTCTATTTGCTTATTGCTGTTTTTTTTTACCGTGCCTCATATTGCGAGTATACTTAACTAGAAAGTATCAATGCAAAAAAATAAATTCCCGTCAAAGACAGGAAGCACTAGTGGTGTAGTACCGTAGGAATGGCATTCCATTAATTTATGGCAAAAGGAGAACTACCTTTCTTCACTGTCTGTATACTATTAAAGTTTGTTATTTGACCAATTCACTGATCAAAGAAATTAGGCAGGGCAAGTTCAAATACGCATCTTGTATGGCCTCGAAACATGTCTGAAATCGGTTAAATTTGAAAAAGTTTCTCCAGTTGTTTTGCTTTTGTACCCACCCACCAAAAGCTTGTAACCCTGCCTATTCACATTTCTTTTCTTTTAGCATAATGTCACTGCATATATTGTATCCTCTTAATGACAATTTTCATTATCTTGTGAGTAGGTAGTGTATTTGATATTGTAACCAGCTTATAAAACAAGCACTCTGATAGATTTCCAGGATTATTTCATTTGTATGGTTTTTTACTCAGAGATTCAGACAACAACTCCTAAATAATTATGCATTGATTCATTTGTACTAGCCTCCTCATCTTTGTTGTTTTTATCATGATATTCCAGACATTATACCCTCTAACTTTCCTTGGTGTTTGTTGCATTTGGAGACCTTTCTGGAAATGTCAAACATAATCCTTTATTTGATCCACTGATATATATCGTTCTCATTCTTATAATTCCCACTACCAGGGTCCTGGTTGGAGGGATTTCAAAACTTGAGTAGGGCAAGCAGGGATATCAGTACTATATGCAAATCACCAATAACAAAAAGGCAATAGATTCAAAGCTATGGGTATACCATCTCGTATCCAAATCAGGCACTTTTCTAAGTTTGGAATTTTGGTTGTAATGACAGAGGCTTCTCTTCCTGCTTCTCATTATTGTTCTTAGAGGACTTTTCAACATTTTTACAGTCTATGAAATAAAAAAAAAATAAACAAAATATCAGTGGGGAGCAGAGGCACATCTGACTAGTAGGAGAACTTAGATATAACTACATGGTGTGAGTCAAGCAAATGCCTTTTTAAAATCAAAAGGTTTTCTCTGCCCTGCACTGCCTGGTTGATATTTGTTATATATTGTCAACTATGGGTCAAAGCTAGATTCATAGACAGTGCCGTATGAACCATTAGGTGCAGGCCTGAGGTCACTAGACTCTAAAGGGCCCAAAGTCAGGTTTAGAGGGACCTAAGTAGGCTATGGCCCAAATACATACGTATATATATATATATATATCTTTACTATTTTTAGAGTTTTCTCACCTATGGCGATAGTGCTCAATGCTTTAAATCTTAAAATAGATAGATATTTACAGTTCTGCTGTTACTAAACAATTTCAAGCCACTACAAATAACGGTTGTCCATTGATCAGAATAGCATGAAACAGATCAGTAACAACAAAACTGTAAATATCTATCTATCAATCTATCTACCTACACACACACACACACACACACACATTTAGGGTGGGGTCACTAAGTTGACCTGTACCTCAGGTCCCTATCAAGCTTAATCCAGCCCTCTTCAGAGAGCACTCAATAAGGAACGAACTCGACACTCAGCAACACTCCTGTGTTTAAGCTGGTGTCTTTCTCAACATGTTTGGAAACACCAGTGCCTATTTGTGTTATATTTTGCATGTTCAAAATAACAGTAATTTAGTTGAAAGAATTAAAAAATCAGAATTTAAAAAATACTCTTTCAAATTGTGAAACCAGGCAAAAAGAAGGGCATAGATTGTGAATACATTTCAGCAAGTTGAATAAAAAAAGAATGTTTGTCTGTTAGGTAAATCAATAAGCAATAAGTTTGGGAAGATTTAACCCTTTTTTTCCCCCTGATAAGAATTTTTATATAATAAACTTGACTTCAAAGAAATTAAGGAATGTCAGTATAATGTTGTGGTGGGGAGAATAGAAGTTGGTTTTGAAAATTGAGCCTAGTCGGTTGTTGATCAGTCTACTGTTTAACAATTTAACAACTTCAAATTATGACGCTAGGGTTGTTCAGTTATTGACTGTAATGGCAAGTCTTTTATCTTTGCTTTTCATTAGATGAAGTATTGTTAACTATTGAACGTGGGGCCAAAGAGAGCAACTAAAGCAGGTGTAGATAAGAGTTCTGTTTATCAATGTATCAACATTTTTCAGATCTGAACTTGAAGTTTTTAAAAAGAATTTCTTATCTGATTCATTCAGATCATCATCATCATCAGTCTTTCAACGTCCGTCGTTGGACACAGACCTTTCCCAGGATTCGCCACACTTCTCTATCGTGGACGTCGCAGAGCCAGTACTTTCTGAAATTGTCTCGCTTGTCCCTCCATCTAATATTCTGCCGGCCTTGGTTGCACATGTAATCTTGCGGGGTCCATGTTGTGAGTGGTGATGTCCATCGATTGTTTGCCATTCTTGCAACATAGCCAACCCACTGCCATTTGAGATTTTTAATGGATTCTATGATGTCTCTGACTTTTGTCTTTTTCAGGACATACTGTGCTGTCTTGTGGTCTCTCAACGTGAGGCCCAGCATAATTCTTTTATGTGTGCATTGCATGGTTCTCAATTTGTGGATCTATCACTTGGTTAGGTTCTATGATTCAGCTCCATAAGTGACAATTCAGTGGATGCATTGGTTGTACACCCTTCTTTTTAGGATTATGGGGATCATCATGTTTTTGAAGGCAGAGCTTGTTTTGCCAAAGGCTTGCCATCCTTATGTGTTTCTTTGCTTGATTTCTTCTTCTTTTGAGGTCTCATGGAGATTTGTTGTCCTCGGTAGATCTATCTGCAAAAGCCAAGTTTGTTTTTTCTTGTATCTCAACTACTTTTCTTAAAAAATGTGTATTTATCCCAATCTTTTTGAAAGTTTGCTTCATGTTTTTTTTATTTGCTCTCATCGAAAAGGGTAAAAAACAAAAATAGCATCCAGGGTTTGTTTTGCTGACCCTCTTCCTCTCTTACCTATATCCCAGTCTCCGGTAAAGTCGACTTGGACATACCATAATCAACACATTAGGTCTCTAGGAATGCTCAAAAATTTATCCCATGCCAGTTAATGATAATTGCCTCCCTTTATGGCATTTTGACTAATAAAAACATTTTAAAAGAAGACTCTTCTTTCAGATAGCAGGGGAAACCTATATTCTTCATAAAGCTTACACTTCGTTTCTTCACTTGTTGATGACAAATACTGAGATGATAGCATAGGCATATGGGAACTCTTTGTTTAAGGGGAGCGAAAGAGATAATTTGCCCTAAATATCCATGAAAGAAGTATTCTCAACCTCACATGGAGAGACCACAAAACAGAGACATCATCATCATCATCAGTCTTTTAACGTCCATTCTTGGACATAGACCTTCCCCAGGATTTGCCACAATTCTCTGTCATGGGCATCGCGGAGCCAGTATTTTCTAAATTTGTCTAGTTGATCTCTTCATCTTATATTTTGTTGGCCTCGGTTTTGCATGTGATCTCTGGGGATCAATGTTGTAAGTCATATTGACCATCGGTTGTCTGTCATTTTTGCAACATGGCCTGTCCGTTGCCATTTAAGTTTTCTTATAGATCCTATGATGTCTCTGACTGACTCCCATTTTCTTCCTCATATACTGTGCTGTCTTGTGATCTCTCCATGTGAGGTTGAGCATGATTCTCTCATGTGTGCGTTGCATATTTCTCAGTTTGCGAGTCTGTCTCGTGATTAGGTTCCATGTTTCAGCTCCATAAGTGACTATCAGGAGGATGCATTGGTTGTATACTCTTCTTTTTAGGATTATTGGGATCAACTTGTTTTCGAAAGTTGAACTTGCTCTGCCAAAGGCTTGCCATCCTAGGGTGATTCTTCGCTTAATCTCTTCCTGTTTAGTGGATTTCATGGAGATCCATTGTCCTAGGTAGATAAGAGACATTGTAGAATCCATTGAAAAACTCAAATGGCGATGGGCTGGCCATGTCACAAGAATGGCAGACAACCAATGGACATCATGTCTCATAACATGGATCCCCAAAGATCACATGTGCAACCGAGGTAGGGAGAGTATTAGATGGAGAGACAAGCGAGACAAATTCAGAAAGTGCTGGCCCCGTGACGCCCATAATAGAGAAGTGTGGCAAATCCTGGAGAAGGTCTAAGTTCAATGATGGATGTTGAGAGGCTGATGATGAATTAAATTGTTTGTGCCCGAATCATACACTTATGGATGATAGTGTCTTCTATAAGGAAGAAAAAAAAGCTAATTCATTATTAATTTCAGCAGTGGTTTCAGTGATGTAAATTTTTGTGTTCCTGCTTCAAATTTACTTACTAATCTGATTGAGAAAGAAAATGAAAATATTTTGGAAAAATCCTGAATGTGGCTAAAGATCTTCATAGCTATAAGCTTTATTTTATTCTTTTTGAATGGAATTTCATCAAAATAATGGAGAAGAAGATGAAATCAATACATTAATTTTTTTCTTTTCTTTTCAACACATCTTATATTATTTTGCTTAAAATAAAAATCAATTTTTTTTTAAGGATTTGAATTATTTTTTTTTATTGCCATTTTTATCTATTTATCTTGAAAGTTTCTTGTTTGATACATTTTTTTGAAACTGTATTTTTGGCTGTTTTGTATGTAATGTTTTTTTATTATCTTATTATTTTTTTAAAGTTTATCTATTTTTAATTTCACATTAAAAAACCCACCCATCTTTGGCATCAGGTTGCTCATTGATTTCTGAAATTTCTGGTGTCTTCTACCTTTTCCCCTATTCAATTGATCATCATCATTATCATTTTTTTCAATTTTTTCTTTCAAAGTTTGAAAAATGTGTAATATAATCTAATTTGCATATTCTCTGAGGATTGTATGCCTTTGAAATTATGATTTTCATATTAGCAAGGGAAATCATTGTTCCAAGATTTAAACCCTTTTCAAATATGGCCGCACCCTCATGTTTGTGTGTGCCCTCATAACTGGCTACCCAGAATGCTTTTAGAGGAGAATAAAATCAATTTATACTATGCAGTTGATCGATTTTTTTTTCTTCTCTTTTCTTTCACTTTGCAGAATTTTAAAGGCTCAGTTAAAAGAATTTGAATACGCTTAAAAAAAAATTAATTTTATGTTGTCTATTTTCAACAACCTGAAAAGAAACTGTTGAGTAGTGTGTAAAAGTATAAAACAACTTGGCATTTTCATTGTTTTAAACTGAACATTTTGAATCATTTTTTCATTATGATGAACTTGCTATTCAAGTAATCTACTTTGCTGATTTAAATCAAGTATTTAATTGGTGTGTGCTTGTATCTTAAACACTTGCACACTCAGATAAATACATGTATATATAAATATACATATACAAGTACACATATTGGCCATCACTAATTTAGTCATCTATAATATTCTTGGTATCAAAATTTAGACATAATTCTGGCTCGTATAATTTCAAATTTTTGGGTACATTGCATCTGTTATCATATCTTTGGTAACTTCTTAACCATGCAAGATTCATCACTTGTTCTTTGCCTGATAAGCATCGCCCTACAGTAGGTGCCCCAGATGACATCAATATTGGGCGTGAAGTATTTTTAGTCGCTTCATTGATTCTTTGTTCTTATTTTTATCCATTTATTTTATTTTTGGATGACTGATTTCTTTGGTCATTTTGAACCTCTCAAAGACACAATACCCCAGGGATGAGTCTTGATCTTCAAATTCCAGCATCTTAATCCTTCATCTCTAAATATTACTTTACTTTTGGCTTTGAATATTTTTTTTCTTGCCACAAGTTTTGTGGATATTTCTAAGTTTGTCTTTGTATTCTGGCCTTAGGATACTGTGACATAGAGTTTTTCTTTTTTTGGTTGGTTGGAAAAGAGAATTCTATTTTTTTCTTTTCATGAAGGGTGAAAAAGTTAGTGCCTAGAAAAAAAACGTGTGCGTGTGTGTGTGCACTGATAAGGTGTCTGATACCATGTTGTCAAAGATTGGCTGGCTTTTGGCTCTTGAAGATGGCCAATTGAGAAAGGAGAGAAAAAATAGGTGGGGGATTATCATTAACGAGCTGATGGCTATCTTTTACATTGTATAACACAGGCCAATTCCTGCCCTCAAGGATGCCAAAAGAAAAAAATAGACAGTTCTCATGTTTCTTGTCCTTTTTTTAAAGACTGGCTTCTTTGTCACAGTTTCTTAGCCAAAAAATAAAAACAAAAAGAATTGCTGTTGCCATTTTGTTAGGCATTGTTTTCTTCTCTTTGTCAAGTGATGGTTTCATTGTTCTTTCAAATTGACGTTTTATTTTCAAGAGTTTTGTAAGGTTCGACAAAAAAAAGTTTTTTAGTTTTTCATTTTTTATAAATGAAGTTTTTTTTGTTTTTTTTTTGCTTGGTGTTATGTTAATCGTTTTTTAGCATTTCAATATTTCCATATTTTTTCCTGTTTCTTTTTGGTATTTTTTTGTTTTGTTTTTTCTGATATTTTTTTAAAAGTTTCTTCTCTTTTCTCATTAGTTGTTTTTTTCTCGTTTACTTTGTAATTTTTATTTTTTTCTGATGAAAATTTTTTTCTGTGATAATGTTTTTGTAATTACATATATCTATCAGTATTTGCTAAGTTTAGTTTAGTACCGCACAAGGTGACACGTGGTGAGCACCCAGCCATGATCGAACTCACCACAGTAGTAATTTTTAGTGAGAAAAGCTCAGTCCATTTTTTTTAATCATTTGAGGCTGTTTTTTTTTTTTGATTTGTTTTTTGTATTTTGGTTTTATCATTTTTTTTCTTTTTTCTTTTTTCAATGTTTTATTCATTTTTTCCTATTCCTTTTTATTTTATTTTTTAATATTTTAATTTCATTTTTGTTTGTGATATTTGTTTCTTGCATCTTCTTTTTCTTTTTATAATTCCTGTAGTGTGCTTTTAAAAAAGATATTTCTACCAACTCCTTTTCTCCCCCCTTCCTCTTTTCCTTGAATTTTTTTTTTTTTTCCAATTTTCCAACTCTTTTGGTATCGGCATCATTCTTTAACTCTGAAGAGAAGTGGCATTCTTCCTGCCTCTGGCTTTGGAAGAGAACATGGTCTTTTATGTTATCTGACATCTTTAGTCGTTTCACTAGATACCATCCATGGAGACATTTCTAGTTGATCGGCCATCTAACATAGCTGGAACCCCACAATCAAAATAACAAAAAATAGTTTCTAAACAAGAAACCACCCTTTTTTTTTTTTTTTTTTTTTTTTTTAGAGATTCTTAAGTAGGCCCTCAATATTTCTCAGGAACTGATATTTGCTCAAAAAAAAAAGCAAGAGAAACTTGCTTGGGAACACCCTCACTCTAGCTTGGATTTATCAATCATGCTTTGCAGGAAGCTAGATAAGTTAAGGTAATTAGCAAGGAGACAAGGGATAGAAAAGTTCATGCCTTTCCTGGAAGGCATGAGAATAAAATAATTCATGCAGTAATTTACTACAGTTATTACTTTTAGTCATTTTGCAGTCACTGTTATAAATGACATTACCTACCTCGAAAACATAGATGGAATTACCATAGCCTCTTTTTCCATTCACAATTGTGACTAGACCTTTGATTTAAAATAACACAGTGTAATGAATGCCAAAAAGAACAATGCTATAAAAAGCAAAGAAAATATGATTATTATACACTCATTGATTTGAACCGTTTTCCTTATCTTGCAGCATTTTGGCCCTCGTATTCTCTGGCCTACTTTAGATGTTTGTTGTTTTCAGTAATATTCTCGGAATTTCAAACTGAACCCTAGTGTTCAGTTCGAAATATTGAAAACATTACTAACAAGTACCTTTAAAATGTTGTGCCTATAACAATCAAGATGAAGACAACAGTCAATATAAATCAGTACATATTAATGATAATTCTTCATATAAGAAATTCAAAGAAAATATGATGGTCCTGTCCTTGACTTAAGGCTAAAAATAAACAAATTATTAATCAACGGATAATGGCCAAATTTGATCTCCAGAAATTCTATGGCTTCACAGTTAAATGGTTTTATTTTTCATACCCAAACTTCCGATTTTCATTCAATAACAACAGCAATATCAAACAATAATAATAGTAAAAATAGATACTGCCAAAGAATGTTCGCATTTGAATGTAGTTACCTATATAGAATGATGACCATCATATCTAGTTGTGGATACACCTGGTTGACTTTTGCATAATTGTTTAGATATCTTGAAGGAATATTTGAGTCTATGCCTTTTGTAGAAGCCCAAGTATGAAATTACACCAAGGTACAGCAACCAGAATTTAAAACTGCTTCACCATTTTGATTTTTTGGTTTTATACCTATGTGATGACCATATTAGACATCCTGTAATGGCTCAGTTGGTAAATGTGATCTTCATTGCCCAACCCCCAATTGGCAAGAATTTTAGGAGTTAATAAACTGGATGATAATTGGGAAGAATTCATGGAAATGTGTTTTTTTTCTTAATATTCCCTGTTGGCATAGGGTGTGGGGGCTTATAAGTATGAATGCATACATACATACATACTTACATTATTATATAGACAGTGTTTTATACATCCAGAAGTGATAATAACAACAAAATGTGCATATATTCATATATAGTAACCATATACATATAGATAGAGATATATATATATATATATTGTTACACTATTTTTAAATATATCTATTATATGTAAAACACAATGAAGATTTTTTTTCAAGATATGCGTAACACTTTTGAATGAGTGCACTGATACTATACTCTGATCCGAGGTAGATCACACAGATACTAGACTTTGATCGTAGACAGTGGGCTGCTGAGCAACACTTTGATCCTAGGTAGAGCACACAGTTACACTGATTCTTAGCTGAGATACCAATCCATACATGAATAATACCATCATTTTTCATTGGTAGTATGCTTGTAAAATGATTAATACATATTAAATAATACAATGATGAAGAAAAACATATTGAATAGAATAAGTTGATAAGTTAATATATGATAATAAAGCAGACTTGCCATCACTGTCAATAATTGAACAACCATAGAGTATAAATTTGAAGTCTTATCAATCAAAAAATAAATATGGTCAGAATAAATTCTGCTTATGACATCATTGGCATTTCCCACTGGAAAACACATGAAATAGAGTAAAAAGAATCATCTAGAAATATCTAGATGTTTTTGATGAGCCCATCAAAATAAAGCCCCAAAAGTGTAAAAAAAAAGAAAAAAAGAAAAGTCTTTTTAGATTGTGTTTCTTGGAGTACTGATACTAATTTTCAAGACTGTAGACAATACCTTATGGTCAGTAGTGTAGGAATAGACAAACTAACACAGGTACATATGAAAAAGGATAGAACCTTTCACCATCTTTAACGGTTATGGTCGTTCAAATGAAAAAAATAATAATAAAAATTGAATTGAGTAAATTATAGATAAAACAGTTAAAATTAGGCAACTGAAATAATAAATAAAAATAGACAGTAAAAATCTAAAATAAATCCAAACACCTAATAAGCATATATGCTAATTTCTTCTCTGTTTGTTTGTGCTCGTAACGTCTCATCGGTTAATTCACCTTCCTATTATAACAATGAAGATTACATCATAGAAACTCTAAAAACCTTATGTCTTATCCCACATTGAAATAGCTTGAGTTGAGTTGAGACTTTGAAAAAAAAAAAACCCTTAAAATCAAGATACGTGAATAACTAAAAATAAATTACCTAATAAAATAGCTTTGGGCTCCTTAGTTCTGATCCATACGTCAATAACCCCGTCATTTTCTTTACGGGTACATGCTTGCAAACAAATGAAAAAAATCCTTACATAAGTGAGCAATAACAGCGTGCCAAATTGTGCCCTTTAACTCTTCACTCTATTTACTTCTTCCAAACCTTCTTTGGGCATCCTGACTTTCTTAGATTTTTCACAATTTAGAAGAAAGCTTCCGTATCAATCAAGATCAAATTCGAAGCTTCTCTTCTGCCACTGTCACCCTGAACCCCTCAATTTCCAACCGCCTTTTTTTTTTTTTTTTTTCTCTCTTTTTCTCTTCACTTTGTCGCCTTTTTAAATCGTGTTTCCCGTCCTTGACTCGTTCCACCCACAAAGGTTCTCTCACCGTTACCTCCTCTTTAAACCCCCTCTTTTATTATCTCCCCCTTTAGAAACCATCAACCAAAACTATGACCATAGGTTTCTTCAGTTTTCAAGTTGGTCCAGCTGGCTATGCATTATTTGTATGGGCTGCACCAAAGTAGCTAGAAGGCTGAAAATTTAACAATTTACTTCTTGTATCAAAAAAAAAAAAAATTAAACGTTTTTTAAGAATGGGATTTTAGCGGAGTGAGTTCACTTTACAATGTAAGTTCATGCTAAATTGGTCCCCAGTTTGTGCCAGGCTGTATTCATGCTTGCCTTTTTTTTTTTTTTTTGTAAACTTAGACTTTTTAGTCTTTCAGAAAAAGTTAAGGAAGCAACTTATCAATTGATCATCCTTTTTGCCAATTTTTTTAATTGATCACACCAACACAGTTTGCTGCCAAAGGAGGTTCGTCAAATGACTGTTTCTATTGAGCGACTAACCAAAACTGTTTGCTTTTATTTATTTGTTTGGTTTTCAGTTCCTTCATCTCATCTCTCTTTTATCATCTTGTTTCAGTCTGTTTTGCATCATTCCCTTCTTTCATTTCTTCTTTCACCTCAGATTCATTTATTCTTCTTCCTTCTTCTCTTTCAGAAACTATTCTTCCTTTCTACAACCAGTCCTACAAATTCTATTTTCTTCTTTTCTACCTCAATATAGTTTCTTCCACCCAACTATCCAAAAGTAGAGCATTCTTATGAAGATTTTTCGTGAGCCGAAATGACACAAAAACAAATAAGCTATTACCATCAATTTATCTTGAAGAAAATCTTCGAGGGAGTCTAAGACATCATAGAAACTATAAAAAAACTTAAATGGCAATGGGCAGGCCATGTTGCAAGAATGAAAGACAACTGATGGACATCACAACTCACAACATGGATCCCCAGAGATCTCAGCTCAGCGACGCCTGTGATAGAGAATTGTGGAGAATCCTGGGGAAGGTCTATGTCCAATGACAGACGTTAAAAGACTAATGATGATGATGATTCCCAAATGCCCCAAATAGTGGTATGTTAGGTTGAGTTGTCAGATGTTGTGGTAGTGAGAGTTGTTGGAGAAAGAGGAAGGTGATCACTCCCTCTATAATGGCTTGCTGCAAAACAAATGCTGAATGCTATTCTAGTTTTTAGCCTTCCTATTTTTCATAAAAGCAAAATTGTGTTATAAGACAGCCTTTCAAAAAGAAAGGGTACCTGTGCCAACTTTTTCTTCTCTTTTATTATTTCTTGTTTTTCTCTTTTCCTTTTTCTTTTTTTAAAAAAGCTCATTTTGTTCCTTTCCCCAGATTTCTCTGATTTCATTCATTTTTCATTCGCAGATATTTTTCCCACTTCATTTCTTTCTTCTTCTGTTTTTTTTTCTTTCTTCAATTTTTAATCTTGAGTTGTATGTGTCCTTTATTCCAATTTTCTTTTGCTTTTTTTGTCAATTTCTTTTTCAAAAACTTTATTTTGTAAAATCTTTCTCAATCCCTGATTTTCATTCCACTTCTCTCTCTCAGTCTCTCTTCTTTCTTCCTTTTCATTCTCTCTTTGCTTATATCACATCCTTCTTCTATGGTTTTTCTTTCTTCTTGTCGTCTCTGGTTGAAATTCTCTTACCTTCTTGATTTCTTTGTGATTAGAATAAGATTATTCTTCATCTATTAACTCTGTTAACTTCTCCCTCCATTTTTCATTGTATGTCTTCTCATTTTTTTCTTTTTCACTGCAACTCCTTACACTTTGAATTCTTCGATCTCATTTCTACCTTTCTCCTTCATTTTATTTGTTCCCTTCTTCATAATTTTTTCCATTAAGAAACTGTTTTCCTTTCTTATCATTTGAGTGTTTGCAGCCATTTTCTTTTTTTACATTAACTCAGTCCTCCCACTTCTTGTCCATTCAATTCATCAGGCCAACCCTCTTTCCCACAGCAAAATCTAATTGTTTACAATAATATAATGCTCTATGGAATGGCAATTCCTCTGATAGTTTGACAACCTTGGAATCTTTTTATTTCTTATTTCATTAGCTCTGTGAGTTTTGGAGGAGGTTATGGTATTTTTTTGTCATTTCATAAGCAAAACAAAAAAAAAATGCTCAATTTTTTGTTTAGATATTGTTCGGTTTATTATTAAAGACAAAAATTAATCATCTTGCACTTGTCTGATTCTGTTATGGTTTTCAGTTTGTTCAGATCTGTTCCAGATTATTGGCAACATCCTTCTTCTTCAAAAATACAAATATGTAAATGAGTTGTGTTTTTTCGTTTTGGTCTATTCATCTTCAGAACATTTTAAGACTCTAGAAGATAAATTACTGTCACAAATTACCCGACAGTATACAGATTAACTAATGATACACTGGCGGAAAAGCTGTCTAAGCCATTTTACAGCAATAATACCCAGTGCTCAACTCTATACCAATAGGCAGCGATGAACGTGTTTGTAGTTTTTCCCACAGCCGGGATGTTGCCGTACATCAGAGTTCATGTAATGGATAACTTCTGTGATCATGAATTAATGGATTTGAACGGAGAAGTAGGCATGGCAATTTTCTTTGAGGAAAAAATTTACAAGGAATATTGTCTTTTATGAACTTACCAAAAAACAAGGATATTAATGTGATCTGATATCAACATAATCTCCTGCCTTGTCAGTCTATTTAACCCAACACTTCTCCAATTTAGCTAATAGATGTGTCAGGCTACGGATGTATTGATCCGCTCTTGTATATTGGTGGAATTTAATGTTTTGAAATGCTTACTTATATATCATTGTGTCAACCACAGATGGCTGTTTAGTTGTATTACAACTCTTTAGTGTGGTTATAGACTATCCATTATCCCATCTAGTACCACGACGCAGGATTGAAACCTTCGCTTTAAACCAGAGGCTGGCATCTCATCTTTGCACCACAGAGCTGGACGGTCAGTTAGGTTGAATTTAAGCGATTAATTTACCTATGCTTATATTCCCCATCCACCAGAGTGCTCTATTCCAACGTCAGAAGAGCATTGCATAAGATTATAATGAATGGGTTACCTCACTTAAAGAGTGCTCAACCCTGAATAAGAGAGCATTAATTATATATATATATATATATATATATATATATATATATGTATGTATGTATCTCATCATAAGCCATTGTAAGTCCATTGCTGGACAAAGGCCTTTCCCAATTTCTTCGGTGATGACTGCGATTACAGTGGCCTCTGCTATGTATTACTGACAAACCTTTCAATCTCATCCCTCTTTCTTGTGTTTGGTCTTTTCCTACTGTATTTGCTGTCCCATGGGTACCAACTGGCAAGCCGTCTACTCCATCTGTTGTCATCTCTTGTTGCTAAGTGTCCAGCCCATCTTCATTTTGTTGTTTGATTATTTGTATAATATCCTTCACTGTAGTTTTCTCCCATGTGTAGATAAACATGTGTACACATACATACATGCATGCATAAATATTCTCCTGGGGTGAATAGTTTTTGTGTACTTCTAATCAAATTTAACAAAGAGCATTATCATAATCCTTCTGTATTAGTACATGTTTTTACTTCCATATACGCATAGTCTCCAGGGTGTATATACAACCATGGTCACAGTGTGTGCATTTCTCAAGTAATTATCACTATGTCTGATTATTTGTACAAGGTATACATAGACAAGTGTGTATAAAGTTGTGAAAATATGTCTTGAGTATGTACGTACCTGTGTGTGACTTGAATTAATTATAACAATTTTTTATTCTTTTTTTTTCCTCATTTCAAAAACCTTTTATAAATTTCTCTGATCTACATTCATCAGTTTTGATATGTCACAGCTCAGTGAATATAATGGTCAGTCTATCATCAAAATAAATGAGCCATAGTCCTCCTTTTCTTCAACATAAAAAATTGATCAATTAATTTTGTTTCTCTGTTTTTGTGTATCCATCTACCTGTACATCTCCCAACTTATTCTTTCTCTCTGCTTCCATCTTAGTCTGTGAGTACTTATCAGCATCAATCTGTTTATATCTGTGCAACTAACTCATCAATAAACCTATCAGTCTGTTTACTTTCTCAAGTTAATTCCTACCTCTACCTCTCGGTCTATTTGTTTCTATCTATCTCTCTCAGTCTGTTTGTTGCTATCTATCTCTCTCGGTCTATTTGTTGCTATCTATCTCTCTCAGTCTGTTTGCTGCTATCTATCTCTCTCGGTCTGTTTGCTGCTATCTATCTCTCTCGGTCTGTTTGCTGCTATCTATCTCTCTCGGTCTGTTTGCTGCTATCTATCTCTCTCGGTCTGTTTGCTGCTATCTATCTCTCTCGGTCTATTTGCTGCTATCTATCTCTCTCGGTCTGTTTGCTGCTATCTATCTCTCTCGGTCTATTTGCTGCTATCTATCTCTCTCGGTCTGTTTGCTGCTATCTATCTCTCTCGGTCTGTTTGCTGCTATCTATCTCTCTCGGTCTATTTGCTGCTATCTATCTCTCTCGGTCTATTTGCTGCTATCTATCTCTCTCGGTCTGTTTGCTGCTATCTATCTCTCTCGGTCTGTTTGCTGCTATCTATCTCTCTCGGTCTGTTTGCTGCTATCTATCTCTCTCGGTCTGTTTGCTGCTATCTCTCTCCCTCGGTCCGCCGGTTGCTATCTCTCTCCCTCGGTCCGCCGGTTGCTATCTCTCTCCCTCGGTCCGCCGGTTGCTAACTCTCTCCCTCGGTCCGCCGGTTGCTATCTCTCTCCCTCGGTCCGCCGGTTGCTATCTCTCTCCCTCGGTCCGCCGGTTGCTATCTCTCTCCCTCGGTCCGCCGGTTGCTATCTCTCTCCCTCGGTCCGCCGGTTGCTATCTCTCTCCCTCGGTCCGCCGGTTGCTATCTCTCTCCCTCGGTCCGCCGGTTGCTATCTCTCTCCCTCGGTCCGCCGGTTGCTATCTCTCTCCCTCGGTCCGCCGGTTGCTATCTCTCTCCTTCGGTCCGCCGGTTGCTATCTCTCTCCCTCGGTCCGCCGGTTGCTATCTCTCTCCCTCGGTCCGCCGGTTGCTATCTCTCTCCCTCGGTCCGCCGGTTGCTATCTCTCTCCCTCGGTCCGCCGGTTGCTATCTCTCTCCCTCGGTCCGCCGGTTGCTATCTCTCTCCCTCGGTCCGCCGGTTGCTATCTCTCCCCCTCGGTCCGCCGGTTGCTATCTCTCTCCCTCGGTCCGCCGGTTGCTATCTCTCTCCCTCGGTCCGCCGGTTGCTATCTCTCCCCCTCGGTCCGCCGGTTGCTATCTCTCTCCCTCGGTCCGCCGGTTGCTATCTCTCTCCTTCGGTCTGCCCGTTGCTATCTCTCTCCCTCGGTCCGCCCGTTGCTATCTTTCTTCCTCGGTCCGCCCGTTGCTATCTATCTCCCTCGGTCTGCCCGTTGCTATCTACCTAACATCCTGATTTCATCTACCTTTTCAGGTTTACCTATAACTATTCTGTATACATACGTATAAACTGTTGCTGTACTTATATTCAACTGACTTCTCCTTTCAGTACTATCAGAAGTATCTTTTTTTGATAATTTGTTGAAATTTTTAAAGAAACATATTTTCTATAACTCTAAACATAGATAAAAAAAGACATATTCATTTAAGTGATCAAGAGTTTGTAAATTTCTCTCTTTCTTTGTTGTTTTCATTTTTATTTACATTCCATCATTTTCCTTCATATATTTTTTAATAAGTGGAAAGATTTTTCTAACAAAATGTAATTTATTAATTTGACAATTTGAAAAAACAGCCAAGTTCTGAATTTTCCATATACTTTTTATTTCTGATCATTTATTTCACGATAGTAGTGTTGTCTTATATTCTTGGAAATTATATAAAATCCGTCTAATGATGCTACTAATGTAAAATGCATAATCAGAAATAGAAAATATATGAAAAATTTTGTTTTTCCAAATAATCAAATCAATAAATTATATGTGTGTTTTTATATATATATATATATATATATATATATATAACACAGTAGAGTATATGTATGTATATAATAAAGTACTCCAGTATATATGTTTGTACTCTAAGATGTCGAGAACTACGCATAACAGAGGAAAAACAAAGGCATATCCAAAATCAGCAGATTTCAAATTTATCTACAGCACACATTATGAATTATTTTGATTTTATTTATATATATATATATATATATACACACACATATATAATGTATATATATATATATATATATATATATATATATATATATATATATATATATATATATATATATATATTTATAAAATCTTAATTCCTCTCTTTAACACTTCATCTAACACCAATCTGAATTGGAAGTAAAGCAAATTTTATGTATCCCTTGATGTTCATTATAATATTTCTCTAATCTTGTCTTGTTTAGTATAATTTGTCCTTGATCTGTGATAAAATTTGAAAGGAAAAATTTTCTGAATACAAAATAAAAAAGAATTAAAACAAAGACAGAAATATCTAAGTTTGAAAAAATACTCTTTCTTGCTTACTGAGAGCGTAATTAAAAATGCTACGTTGACAGTAATTAATTGTTAAAAAAAACAAACAAAATGATTCTATCCATGAATAAACAAGGAAATAAGTATTTATCACTTTGAAATCGGTAATTACTTATGGCAAATGACTTTCACACGGATGAATAACATTGTAGAATCAACTGTTTTTCTTCATCTTTTCAAAATTTTTTCATCTACAATAGAAAAAAATTAATCTCTCCAGCTGAGCCATTGGTATATATTTATAGTTACATTTATGAACATATCTATTTTTCTATTGTCTCCGTGGCAGTAGGTCTAATAACATGATTTTCTGAGTTAATTCCCCAAGAACATCACCTCAAATGTCATTTATTTGGAGTGCTATCTAAAAGTTTGGGGAATTAGACCATGGAAAAAGTATTTTTAAAATTGAAAAATTTCAACTCCTTTCTACCATCTGCTACTACGTAGTGTCAATGCCGGATTTACATATGGGCTGGAGCCCAGGGTTTCATAATGGACGGGGCCACTATCTCCTACAAGAGAGAAGTTTGCGAGTGAGTGAGTGTGTGAGTGGATGTGTGTGTGTGAGTGAGTGACTGTATGTGTGTGTATATGTGTGAGGGAATATATGTGTATATATGTTGGTAAGTGTATGTATGCATTTAAGTGTGTGTGTGTATATATTTTTTTTTTTGTAGATAGATACAATTTTAGCATATGTATTACCCCCTCCCCTTCTGATGAATTAAGAAGAGCTGCCTGTTTATCCTGCATCTGCTGACAGTTTTGGGCAGAGTACAAGAAACTGTTGTCCTTCAGCCAGTCTCCTCTCCAGATTTGACCCTGTCAACTATATTTTGTTTGCAGACGCAGGACAAACACATTGCTCTTAACTGTTCATCTTGAAAAGGAAAAACGCTAATTGCTCTACACAGATGTCCACTCTCGGATATGAAGCTCAAAAAGTGACCAACATAGCTTGATGCAGTCTCTTTATACCAAAGGTCAAGATCACTGCTGCACATCATTCTTGTCACTGGCACTGTAAGACGTCTCATTAGAGCATGGTTTTGAAAGTTTGGTTTCTTTATGGACAAACCTCATATATATATATATGTGTGTGTGTATGTTTCTGCTCTTGTCCGTGATGCTCCTATTGGGTTATATTTCATGAAATTTGATGCCTCTTTTGAAAAGATGCAATTTTTGAATCTCATGAAGATCGTCTTTTCAGTTTTATCTGCAAAATTCACCATTGATTTTCCATTGAGAGTAAATGTTCAATAAAGATATGTTTTATTTAAAGTAAACTCCTCTAGAATCAGGTCAAATGAAAAGAAAAATGATATAACAAAGAAACATAAAGTAGAGGACTATAAACATTTGTACTAAAGATCTTTTCAAATGGAGTTGTTTTCTTTAAATTTTCAGAAAACAAAAAAATTACGTGTAATAGGAGCTGCCTTTTTCCGTTTTAGCTTGGAGGTCTACTAAAATGGCTCAGATTAAGAAACAATGAGTAAAATGTCACCAAATGTAATTTGTTGATGGTGAGTGACAGGCAAGTGGAACAAATCTTTTTCAAAAGAAATACCACCTTTTGAAATGTTTTGTAATGTCTAGCCTCCATTTTGGTTTAGCATCTTGGGGATTTGGAAGAGAAGGAGAGAAATGAGAAAAAATATGCTGGGTCATGGGAAGAAGAAAAATGGGAAATAAAAACAAAGAAGAAAGGAAAATGATAGAAATAAAAGAAAGATGATAGATATGATGAAAAAGAAATTGAAGAAAAAACAAGATAGAAAAATATGTTCTGAAAAGAGAAAGGAAAGAAAGAAATAAAGAGAAAGATGGGATTTTCTTTCAAAATTTGTAGATCATTTACAATTAGATAAAAAAAATGTCTGGTAAATTTTTGTATAGAAAACTGAAAAGTACACTGGCTGTGTAGGGTTTTTTTTTTTTGTTTCATCATGTCCATTAACATGATCTTTCAATTTTTTCAGTATATCCTCAACCTTGCATTTTTTGATAAATAAGAAAAAATGCAAGAAGATGTACCATATAAATGGCATAAAAGATCCCACCATTTTTTTCCCTCAAAATTAGCTAAATAGATGAATGTAACTTTCATTGTTCAGCCCCACATAGGCCAGAACTTGGGAAGTTTATTGAAGGAAAAATATTTATAAATAAAAGGAATTCAGGGAAATTTATATTTTCCTTCTTAATATTCCCTGCTGAAATAAAAAAGGGGTCTATTACGCTATCAATTATGGTAATCTTGAGGTTAGAAAATGAACCTGAGGAAATGTAGGTTTAGGAGAAAACCTCAATAGAATTGAGAATAGTCAAAAAAAAAAAAAAAGAAAATTGCAAGGGAAATTATGAATCACAACTATCCATGTATGCTGTGTTGGGGGTGATCAATTGAAATGTGGAAAAAAAGGGTATCAATGAATGAATTACTTCTCTCATGATTTGTTGGGCTGTGATTACTAAAAAAGATGTAAATTTTCAGAAAACAAGTGACAACAAACAGTGGCCAATTTAGCAGAAAGTTATATTGCATATTGAACACTAAAAACATATCTCGAAGGGGAATTTTCTAAAACAAAAAAAAACAAAAACATTTTCCCTACTCATTGAGAGGAGTATGTGTACAAAATTTTAAGTTCTTACTATTAATGGTAAGGGCTGGGCAAATTCCGAATAGATAGATATAAACGTCAGAATATATAAATAACCAAAACCCTGCAACTATGATTAAACCGGTCTGTTGTTGATAGCAGTGATTAAAAAGAAACGTTGAATATCGAATCCCGGACAAAAGCCATTATCTTGCACGTAAAGATTTTTTTGTCTTTTGATCTTTTTGTTTACATCTGCAGTAATTGAACTGTATGACTTCCGATTCACTTTTTTCAAAGATATCTCCTGAGCACTAATAACAGTTATATGGATATTGCCCCAGTGACTCTGATCTTTGTACTAAATCTCTAGTATTCATTAAACTGATACCAAATAGAGATTAAATCAAAAGCCTTATGATCTCATCATCAGTGATATTTAAGTTTTTAGTACAATCAACATGCTTGGAATTTTCTGGAATTCTGAGTTGAGTTATTTTCATTATTTCACACATTTTTTGACTAGTATTCTAATTTTCTTGTTATTGCAACATTTTTGCCTAAAATATACCAGAGTATTCACGATAAAGTTGGTATAAGGAACGCCTTTCAGATGATTCAAACAATAAAATGACAAAATTACAAAACTTGAACGAGAAATGTGTTGAATGATTTAAATATTTAATCTTAGAAATTCTGAAAACTACAAAAACTACCATTATTACTATTTGGTAGTAAACAAAAGTGACGTAGACACTGACTGTTTCAGGCTTTTCTAGCCAAGATGTTGCAGATATGTTAGGGGCGGGACTTTCCAACTTGGATTGGTCACCTCTTTTCAATTCCAAAACATTTAGAACAATTATAAATTAGTGGACAAACAAGATTTATCCACATAACATTAATTTAGAGAGAAAGAAAGTTCAGTTTTAAGGTTTGCAGTGTTATTCAGCATACAGCATAATAAGCGAAATGTATGTCTTTACTTAGCAGCTCAGTAGTATGATAGGCAGCAATAAGTGGAGATTTCCGTCTTGTTGGTCATTTGTAACTATGGTTGTTAGAGGTTAATGAATTTGTATATCTATATAAGTTCATAGTGAGAAGAAAAATGTAAAATCAACTTGAACTGAAATTATTGTTGGCTGGAGTTTATACAAGGATTCACAATTGGTCAGACAAATGCTTTTTCTGAATATATTTTGTTTCAAAAAGTAGTTGACCGGACTACAAAATTCTAATAGAAAACAAGTTGTTAGTCATTTCTTTTAGTGATTAAGAAGATAGTTCAAAGTTGAGTCGTAAGAGTTTAAACTGATGATATAGCTTCTAACATTTCTCAAATTACTGTTACTGGTGTATTTTGGCAGGAATTGTAGGTCCATGTAGAGACCAAGTGGATTAAAATATCTCAAGCAACCGTTTGCTGATTGGCTAACTGTGTTCTACCTATTCATCGGTTAGAAAAGATGAATGTCAAAATCAAAATTCACTTGTGCTGTGATCCACTTTTTCTACAGATTTGTGTCTGTAGTGAACATAATGGAAAACTGTTCTCCACAGAAATTGCTACATGATGTAGCAAGCTCCTCTGGTAATGGGGCGCACGTTTGAAACAACGTACTTTGCTACTCCCAATATTGAAGTCTGAATCATAAATTTAATCTATATTTAATTGCTTTAGCCTCTTATGTATATTATAAATGCAAGAGAATGGACTACAAATTTGATGATACTTGCTGTTCCCACTGGAAAACAACACCAGAATTCATCTCTCTGGCAAATTTCTGAGTCAATTCCTGTAATTCAGTGTAAGATCATTGGGGCATTGCAGATGATTTCATCATGGATGTGTTAAGGGTGTGATAGCCTGACAGAGCCCGTACCTCTTCAGACCGGTTTTGAATCCAAGGTGTACATCTCCTAGAATGGTTGCTAACCATATCTAGAAAGCCCAGTATGCCCTACTGTTTACCTATAATTTGGGAGAGAAGAGATGGATTCATGCCTTTGTTAACACAAACTCTCAGGTGGAATTTGAACTCTGCTCTCTGATTCCATTCTCTGTGCTATTAACCATTCAGCTACTCTGCACATTTGGCAAAAATCACCCCAAGAAAGCAGATTCTAAACTTTGCATGATAGAATAACTCAACAGAGTTTGAACTCTCCTACGGGTAAACTGGTATTGTCTGGTTTGCATTGGAAGATTTGTATTGAATTCCTCTACCAATTATATGATGTGTGTGCATCACAACACTTCAGAATGGAGACGGTGTCTGCTGGCTCCTTATGTTTAATAGAACAAAACATTTGAAAACACTAGACAGAACCATTTGTGGAATCAAGGAATAATTTAGGCTTTGTTTAAAATTTTAATTTGAATTTTCATCAAGAAAATAAGGCCTTTTTTTTTGTTCTAAGTCATGTAATAATGATTTCTTCTAACGATCTCACTGTTTTGTAGAGACCAGTAATCAAAACCATCAAAATAGATTTTCTTCAGTTTTTAAGTTAGTTTGGCTGGCTATATAATTATCATGTGTGCGAGCTGCATCAATGAAGCTAGGACTGAAAATTTCAACATTTACTCCTGATTATGTTAAGGAAAAACTTTCTTTTTTCTTTTTTTATCTCCAGAATACCCCCCACCCAATTGTTTTTTGAGTACAGGGTTCAATTTGCAATGTAAGTTCAAGCTAAATTGTCCTCTTAGTTTGAGTCTGTCTGTTGTTTTTTAAAATTCAGACTTTTTTGTGATCAATGCGCAACAAAAGGCAAGAGAAATAGGTTATTCATTGATAACCTCTCTTTTTCCAATTTTTTAATTGTTCATCCCCAATATAACCTGCCTCCAAAAGACATTGGTCTCATGATGATTGAGTGACTAATCAGACATTTTTTTTTTTCTGGCTGTTCGACCCAAGTGATGCCCTGTATGAGATACGAAGAATATGCAGGCTCAGTCATTGTAAATGCACTGCCAACTGAGTAACCCCACAGGAGAGTATCTGTTCATGCATATGCATTAAAAACCTACCCTTTTGATTGTTTGCCTAGTTACATCAAGGCTGCACAATTGATTCTCGAGATGTTCAAAATTACTTGATGCTCTCCTGATAGACATTATATTCTTATGTATGGATAAGAATTTACAAGGATATATACCTGATGAATGTTAACATTTCTTGCCTATCACACTTATCAGCAACTGGCAATGAGTTTTTTCATGTGAATATTCATTTTCATAATTTATTGGAAAAAACGTATTGCCGTTTGCTGATGAGTGCAGTAGGCACGAAATGCTAGCATTCACCCGGCATATATCCTTGTAACTCTTATTTTTATGCATCAATAGCTCTATTCAGTGTGTTAAATCTTGAGCACTGTGATTAAGCATCAACAATAGATACAATGTTTTCTATTTCTTTCTTTTTGTATCTTTACAAAATAAGAATGTACATCATGAACTATATATATATATATATATATATATATATATATATATATATATATATACCAAAGTACAAATTCAATATTCAATGTGTGATGGTTTTATTTCATAAAGTACTCTGTACATTCAACTTCTTTGTCTTCTTCTTATTTGTAGTAGTAGCAGTAATATTACAATCAATATTATAATTGATATAATTAATATGCCCCTAGCTACTATAAGCACAATTCAACCATTTTATCATTTTCTCGTAATTATCTTGGATATATAAAAGCTAACCCACCCAGAATGTTAAGAGAATTAAACATAAGCAGTTAAGACCATGTAAAAGTGAACCCTAACACAGCTAAAAGTTTGATGATGAATCTCTTGAAACAAAAACTACTACACAAAACTGATAGATTAACGACATGCTGATTAAAAAAGTGTCTGAAACATTTTAAGTAATTGATACGACCATGAATTTGCTTCCCTGACGGTAGATGAATAAAAATCTTTTAAAAAAATTTCAAATCACCTGCAGAGAGATCAACAGGTAAACAAAAAAAATGAAAAAGAAATATAAATAGAATAAATCAGAGTTTTTCCACCCACAAAATAGACGTATCTTACAATGATGTTCTAAATAAGGATCCAAATAAATCAAATCATTCCCTTGAAGAAGCTCAAAAGAGCAGAAACATAACCATGTTTGCGTAGCAACTCCATTATTTCCCCATATATATATATATATATATATATATATATATATAGAGAGAGAGAGAGATGCTTCTTGGCACAATGATTATCAGCCTGGCAAATGCAATAGGTAAACCCAGTTCCAATTCTGACTGAGATTACTTGTGTTCATTTTTGCCCTAATTTCCTTGCTAGAGGTATGAATCCACCTCTCTTTGCTTTGTCTTATTACCTTTTATCTAAACCTAGGCCTTTTCACAGGTGGTGGGCAGTGGGCTAACCACTCTCCCATGATCACTATACTTGTTCAGACAGTAAGAAGATAAACAACATCAGAATACAACTACACTCTTTGTCAACCATGATAGAAACCAATCATAATGTGATTTTTAATATCTTCTGTTCAAGCATACTTCACACTTTATAGATCATATTCATATATATATATATATATATATATATATATATATATATATATATATATATATATAATATATATACATACATACATACATATATATGTATATCCTTTGAGTTTGTGCCAATGTATGAACAGATAGGCAGGGTCAGACTTACAGCAATGTAGGCCCTTGGGTCAAAAGGGTTATGAGGCCCTTAACACTTGCTACTTAGGCCTTTTGTTGCTTTAGGCCCTTGGGAAATGCCCGATTGCTCAGTCCACTCTTGTAGATAGGTATATATTTATCCAATTGATTTATCCACACTCACACCTAACAGTTATATATATGCGTGCGTGTGTGTATGTAAAATGTCTAAAACTACAAGTATTTAGTAGTGTTTTGAGGGGCTTTAGATTTTGACCAGTAATTTCAAATATTTTTCTCAAGTATCTTCTCTCATTATTCTTTTTTTTTCCCTCGATTCCTTTTGTTTGTATCATATTTTTTTTTTCGGCTAATAGCTTTTTAGTTTTTATTTGTTGTTTCTGTGGAAATTCTTGTTCTTTTCTTCATGACCCCTTTTCTGATCTCTCTCTACAATGTCTTTTGTTGGGGCTTGGGCCTCTGATCTGAACCCCAAAGTTTGACAACAAACATGATATGGCTTCCTCTAGTGAAGACTCTTGCCAAAGTGTCATGTGATAAATGAGGGAAGGGGATGAGAAGGTCCACGACAGGGAATGGAAACCAGTTGAAAGGGGAGACCTTGGGAGGGAAGGAAAAAGGAGGAGAAAAGGGAGAGAGAGATAGACATGATTGAGGAGAGAGAGAGAGATAGACATGATTGAGGAGAGAGAGAGAGATAGACATGATTGAGGAGAGAGAGAGAGATAGACATGATTGAGGAGAGAGAGAGAGATAGACATGATTGAGGAGAGAGAGAGAGATAGACATGATTGAGGAGAGAGAGAGAGATAGACATGATTGAGGAGAGAGAGAGAGATAGACATGATTGAGGAGAGAGAGAGATAGACATGATTGAGGAGAGAGAGAGAGATAGACATGATTGAGGAGAGAGAGAGATAGACATGATTGAGGAGAGAGAGAGAGATAGACATGATTGAGGAGAGAGAGAGAGAGATAGACATGATTGAGGAGAGAGAGAGATAGACATGATTGAGGAGAGAGAGAGATAGACATGATTGAGGAGAGAGAGAGATAGACATGATTGAGGAGAGAGAGAGAGATAGACATGATTGAGGAGAGAGAGAGAGATAGACATGATTGAGGAGAGAGAGAGAGAGATAGACATGATAGAGGAGAGAGAGAGAGATAGACATGATAGAGAAGAGAGAGATAGACATGATAGAGAAGAGAGAGAGAGATGGTAGAGAATGGAAAGAGAGAGATGGTAGAGAATGGAAAGAGAGAGATGGTAGAGAATGGAAAGAGAGAGAGAGATGGTAGAGAATGGAAAGAGAGAGAGAGATGGTAGAGAATGGAAAGAGAGAGAGAGATGGTAGAGAATGGAAAAAGAGAGAGAGAGGGCAGAGAAGGAAGCAGAGAGAGAGGGTAGAAATGAAAGCAAAGAGAGTGAGGGGGTAGAGAAGGATGAGGGAGGAAAGAGATTAGGAAAGGAGAGAGAGGGTAGAGAAGGAGAGAAAGAAGGAAGAAAACCAAGGAAAAGAGATGGGATGAGTAAAGTAGATGGGGAGGGGGTAGAGAAGGGAGAGAGAAAGAAATGGCAGAGAGAGAATTGGAAATAAAAATAGAGAACAAAAAGAAAAGTGGAGTAGAGTTGCTATGAGGCAGTGAAAGAGAGAGAAAGCTGAAAAATACTGTGAAGAAGGAGGTGGATGGAATAAGGAAAGAAAAGAGGAAAGCATGAATGATGAATAATGAAAAAGACTGACTGAAATTGATAGCAGACTGATAGAGAATGCAAGAAAGAGAATAAAAATCAGAGAACGAAAAAGAGGGAGAGAAATCAAGGGAGAGGAGATGAAGCAATCAGAAAAAAGAGTGGAAGTACAAAAAAAGAGAATCATGGGAAATTAGAACTGAGGATTGGTCAGAGTAGCTGTTGGAAGAGAATGAAGACTGGCAGAGAATTAAATATCTATTTCATGGAGGGCTGTTTTTGTACTTTCCTTTATCTAAAGCCAGCCAATATCCTAAAAGATAAACTTATTTAAAACAAGTGATCATCAAAATTATATAATAAAAGAAAATGTTAAAATAAAAAAGCTATTTCTGAAAAAATTTCTTGCTTATTATCAAACCCTCTGACTGAGATGGAACTATTTGTGCTGATAAATTGTAAGGATAAGGGAGAAAAAAAATGGTAAAATTCACAGAAAGAAGCCCGAAAAGGACTATTCTTTGAATGTTAACATTTTGAAGTTAAATTGAACTGATTGGCCTTAGCACTTTGGAAAGACTCTTCGGCGGCAATTCTTTGGAATCCATTTGCATAGCATTGGTACATTTCCTATGAGTGAGCACAGAGTAAAACTGGCGCCCCATGTCAGTTCCCTGAATAGAGTCAATCTCCAGTTGTTCAAAAAGCAAGGCCAAGAGGACTAGAATTTTTTTAGCCTCCTCCCTGTCTCCAAGTCAGGATTCAACATCAAAAAGGCCTTGGGCCTCATCCCATCCCCATGGGAAGATGAGTGGATGTCATTTCCGGTCATTCGATGTCTGTTTAAAAAATTTCAATGAAAGGAAGTTCTCATCTGCTTCTCTTCATTATTCATGGTGCTGTGTAAGAAACACATTTTTGTAAAAATCAACTTTTTTAGTAGCTATGTAGCAAACAAGGCTGTCTTTACTGGTGTGAATCAAATCTTGTAAGAACTGCAGTATTTGGTGGTGCAGAAGACCCTGATTCTTATTTCAAGAACGAATTTTAAGAATAAAAATCCTATTTACCAGAATCCCTCTCATCTATCACCAGGTCTATCAAGTCCTGGCTAATGTATTTCTGATTTGTTTTCGAAGACAGAATATCAAAGAAAGTTGGATACTAAACTAATGCCCTGTTAGACAGGAGTATATATTGAACCTTGAACAACATTTTAAATCAGCTATCTAAAGTCTGGCACAAGGCAGTCTTTATGAAACTTTTTCAGGGATCAAACTCTCAATCGATGGGTTGCAAGAGAAGCACACTGAATTTTGAATTGGTATCAAGGTCTTGTGGAAAGCTCAAATGTGCTCAATTTCCGCTCCAAAGACTACGTTATTTTCTTGAGGTCCACTTTGGCTACCCAACTCTTCTCTTCCTATCTTAGTTTTTGTCTTCATCTTTGAAAGGTCGTTTGGCAAACAGGCTTTCTGATGGCTTTCAACAGCATGTGTCATGATACCTTCTGAAGAGGAATCTTCCCAGTCAGCTTCTCAGGGTAATCTATGGGGCAATTACAGTAGCAAGTAGGTTTTATGGGCTGGAGTCGCCAGTTCCAAGCCCGTAGTTGAGCATGGAACAGGCAAGATGGCCCAAAAGGAACATCTTGACAGAGTCATAGAATTATGAAGATAATAATCTACATAATAAAAACAAAAGTTCATACTACTCATTGGCTGATTAGATGTTTTATAAAAGTCATTTTCTTTTGCTGCTCTCTATTACATCTCATACTGACCATATACTTAGACAACCTAACTCTTAAATTCATATGTGAAAAAGTTTTTTTCAATCCAAGGTAAATAACTGCTGATCAAAGTTACCTCTCTTTGATCTTTGGATAAATTCTTTCTTTTTTAGTTCTGTTCATAGGGTTCCATTATCTTTTATTCTATTCACAGAAGATTTCTACTATCAGTTGAAGCAAAATCGTAAGGTGTATGAATTTAGGAGTTAACCCTGTGATGATCGGTATCTATCTAGAGTACACTTTGGATACATAAAATATTTGGTTGAATTTCTTGTTTTTAAAAAATTGTGCATCTTATAGACTAGCAAATATCATCATCAGCCTTTTAACGTCCATTGTTGGACATAGACTCTCCCCAAGAATCTCCAGACCTTTCAGTCATGGATGTCATGGTATGCATTCTCTCGGAGGTTATATAAATCGTCACAGCATCTTTCTTTTTTTTTTACTGGCTACAATTTGGCAAAGTTTTTAAGTCATGATGACCAATGGTTGACTTACATTCTTACAACATGTGCTACCCATTGCCATTTGAGTTTTGTAATCGTTTTTACATCTCTGACCACTGTTTGTACTATAATATACTGAGCTCTCTTGAGATCTCTCTGTGTGATCCTCTCCTGTGCATATTACATGGTTCTTAGTTTAAGAGTCTAATCCTTAGGTTAGGTTGCTGTTTCATCGGCAAGTAAATTTTACAGAGTGGAGTTACTAACCCCATGTCCAACCCTCCTTTTCCCCGGGCTTTGGACCACCTATGACAACTGCTAAGCTGTAATGGAGGCATAGAGTTGCATAATGGCTACCGACATGGAAAACAAAATCAGCAGACCAAGTTCAAGTTTTGGTTGCGGTTGTTTGTTTTTTTTGTTATTTTAAATGAGGGTAGCTCCACCATTGCAAATATCTTGACTACTTCTTCCTCAGTGATTTCTGCTGTTTTTACTCACAGCATTTTCAACCAATCAATTCTTTGGCTGATAAACCATTCTTCTTGTTCAACTGTTTTTTATGGGTTTTTTTTCCCTAAATTGTAATACTAATTCTTTTGACTTTCTCTGTGCAAGTTTCAACATAAATTGTTATAAATCAGTTCTTAATAAAAAAAAGATAACAATACAATTAATTTCGCTATAAATTAGTATAACCATCCCTGGAATATCTTATAAAAAACATAAATTTGCCATAATAGGTGTCAGATTGAATTTATGACAGGTTTATTTGAAAACTAAGTGTTATGCAAATACAATTGGTTTATAGCTTTACTAGCTGCAAGTGTTACCAGTGACTATTTATTTGCAATGCTATGAGTAGATAACATATCCCCTTCATATTTTCTACTAAAATACAGAACAGCTATTTATCACAATCATGGATAATGTTGGTTATCAAAACCAGTCGGTCTCACACACTTTATCTAAAAATTATATTGAAATGTTTGTATTTATCATAATAATTTTCATAATGTGAAGTTGTTTGATGACATCATCTGTGATTATAATAAATGGCTCCGTTTGTACAATGATACCTGGGTCTCTTTGATGTTTCGTTATTTTTTGTTCCATATAAGATCTGAATATATTTACCTTTTTTACAAGTCCTACTCAGAAAACAATCTTCTTTACTGTACATTTTCATCTCTTTCAAAATCAAAGTCTTAAATTTACATATTAGATTTCTTATTCCAGGTATTTATGTATGGATTGATCATTTGTTTTTTTTACCTCATTATTTCTCTTAAAATTGTAGTCTATTTGACAGAGGAAAAGAGAATCTTGTTTGATTCTCATTTCCCAACATACACCTTTCTATCTTTTTACAACCAATTAATTAACAGACTGACCAGGCTATCAGCCAATCAGCAACAAGGAAACAAAATACCTCCCATTTTGAAAAAAAAACAAAAAAAACTTATACAATGGAAGCACAAGACATTTTTTTTTCGTTAGCACTGCACCCTCTCTCCAAACATTCACCTGAATTCTTCACATATTTCATTGTGACTATGGACTTAATGCTTCACTTTCATCA
>OY735222.1:20006189-20061189 GCA_963457665.1 Thysanoteuthis rhombus
TCTTTTCCTTTTTCTCTTTTTTCTTCCCCTTCTCTGTCCTTCTTTTTGTTTTCTATTTTTCACTTGTTCTCTCATTCTTTTTTTCTTCATCTTTTCTCTTTTTTTTTCTCTCCTGCATTTCTTCTTGTTCCTTCACACTTTTTTCTCCACCTATTTCTTTTCTCTTTTCTTCTACTTTTTACTCTCTTCTTTTCTATTTTTGTTTTTTTTCCTTTTCTTCCCTTTTCTTCTTCATTTTCTTTTTTACTCTTTTCTTCCTCTTCCTTTTCTTTTCTTCTGTTTCTCTTTTACTCTTTTTTTTTGCTGTTTCTTCTTTTTTGCTTTCCTTCCTCTTTCCTTCCTATACTCTTTGCCCTTTTCTCTTCTTTCATCTCTCCCTTTTCTCGTTCTTTTTTCTTTCTTTCCATTTTTCCCCCCATTCATCCTCTTTTCCTTTTTTCCTCTCCTTTCTACTCCCTTACCATTCTCTTTCACATTTTTCTTTTTACCCTGTCTTCTGCCACTTATATTTTTTTTCTATTCATCAATATTAAATCATTTGAAATTATTGTATAAATAAATCTTAAACAGGTATTATACCATTTTGAAAATAACTTGCATGATTTGTTCCATTCTTCTATTTCATTTCTCGTTGTTTCCTTTTTCCTTTTTCCCATTTAATTATTCATCTCGTTTCTTTCCTTACATTTTCTCATTCTCACTTTCATCATCTTCTCCACTCTTTCATTCTCCTTCTTTCTTCTAGTTATTTTGGTTTGTCTTTCTTTTACTTAGATTTTTTTTTCTCTTTTTTCTTCCTGCTCTTATCTTTCCTACTCCATTCCTTCTCATTTTTCTTCCCCCCTCTCTCTCTACTTCCTTTTCTTTGGTTCCTTCAATTCTGAATTTAATTTGTTGCCATTACAACAACATAATTTGCATATCCTGTCACAAATGATGCCTTAATTTAAATATTGAAAACTCCCATCCCACCTACATCACACCTTCATGACCCTTTTTTTTTTCTCCACTTCAATGGCAGAAAACCAAACATGGAAAAGACAGCATTAATATAAATGTTAATCCACAAAGAGTATTTCAGGAGAAGTTTTCAGCAGTCTTTGTATTGTTTTTAAATTGACGTATAATTATTATATATTTTTGGTATCATTGCATATGTAGTTTCAACATGGCCATTTCTCTTGCTTTTCTATGGACTCTATTTTATTGCTAAAAAGGTGTTTTTCTTTTCCTTGAACTATATATAGTTTAATTTTCATTTGGGTTTCCTTTTCTTTATTTGACTGTGGACAATGTATAATTTAGAGGGTTGAATACTCCTAACTCATTTCCAAGGGTTACAGATGATTTACCAAACAACGTTTCACCGACATTTATTGAGATTTATAATTTATCAAGATCTTTAAAATTCAAAAAAAGTGAAGAATTGAAAAGAATTTAGTGGAGCAAAAATATCAGAATATTTTGCGATTGTATCACAAAGGGTCCATTCCCTTATCAATGTAGGTATTTCCCCAACTCTTGACGAAACAGCAATATGTGATGAGAAGAATAGTAAAGAACTTGTTTAGGAATTATTCTTATTGTAAGAAATATTTATTCCATTTATAAAAAATGGAGAATTTTTTAATCTAACCCCCCCAAAAAATATTGCAATTTTGCTGATTGCATCAAAAGAATTGTCAAATATTTTCATCCTTTTGAAAGTAAAATTGAATATTTGTATGTGATTGCTCATAATCTTAATTTCTAGATAATCATATCCCAGACCAATCACTTTAATCTTAAATCTTGACTCTGTTTTAATAAAATTGTTGGTTTGTGAAATTTTTCTGAAAAACTTACATCTGACACTTGAATCATTATTTTTTTTCAAGTTTTTTGTGTATTGTAATTAAAATTGTTTGTGAAATTCATTTTTCTAAACCATTATTATTATCCTTAACTTATATCTGTAGCTGAAATTTTAAATTTTTTAACTTTTCCTGTTTGAATTAAATTGTTAGTTTTTTTTAATTCAAGAACAATCAATACCTTGCATCTAAAATTTAAATTTTATGATTCTGAATATTTTTGGTAGAAAACAAAATGTTTATTTGTGAAATTTATTTTTTAAACGTTTACTATCATATGTATAACTTAAATCTGAAACTGAAATAGGGTATCTTTTAGTTTGAACAGCAGTTTTTCTATGGCATAGTTCAGAGTCAGGAATCATCATGCTTGTTGTGAGGGCTTTACCAGGACACTCGAAGGATTTCAGTTGATAATTATCAAAACACAATTAGAGATAAAAAGCAACAAATAAAAAGTATACAATTGGTACATACAATTACTCATCATAACAAATAAATTTTACACAATAAAGACCTTAAATTAGATTAACTGCAATAATTCATTCATAACTGACTCAAAACAATTATTCGTTACTCAACACATAGCTGAGTCGTTTGACTTTTCTCCATCAGCTTCTGCTGTTTTTTCATCATATTTTTTCAAACAATCTATTTTTCAGGCATTAAATTTAACAAGAAGAATGGATTTAGCTATATATAAATGAATAAACAACTTACCTTCATTTTCATTTCTAATCTTTTAAATTATAATGAAGATATTTAGGAGTCAAAAATAATGATTTACAGTACTTCATCATCAAAAAAAGTAAGTATAAACATCTAAAATCGAATTAAAAACATTCAAATATAGAAAGAAAAGCGGAACTATGGTGCCAAAGATCAGCTGATAAAAACCTGATTAAACTGCAAGATACAAGTCTTATGTATCTTGAATTTTTTTAGTGTAAATGAAGAAAACAAAAGTGTTTGTTTGTGAAATTGTTTTGTTTTTTTTCCATAATTTCATTTCATTTTGACTAATTAGTATAAATTGTGCATCTCATAAGAATGTTTTCAGTAAAGTGCTGTTGATGAATCTGCCAGATACATATCCATTTCCACTGTTTTTCTTCGTGTTTCCCTTCTTCAAAATGAAATTCAACGATCTGCCCTTAAATACAAAGCAAAATTTTCAAAAAATACTTGGAAAGAATTGTTTCACCTAAAGTGGATTATTTCAATTATTAGAGCCTAAGCATTTTCCAAATGAGCATGGTTTATTAACATGTAATCAACCATTATCAATATAAATGCATCTGTATTATTGCGCTTCAGTGACCTTTTTTTTTGTTGCTTGATATCCCTTATAATATCCATGTACGTGTGTTCTATCGAATAGATAAGGTAATAGACTGCCTGTCTACTATAGAAAAGGTTTTGAGGCTTTTGAGCTGAGAAAAGAAATTGTCAGTCATTGGAATAGCCTTTGAAGTAAAATTGATAGAGACTTCATCAGGTGTAAAGTTTCATGGGTTGCATCAGGTGGTTTTGTCAGTGTCTGTAATTGGCTGGACCATATGGCTGAAAGACCTTTTGAGGTCTAAAGAATTTAAGACAAAGGGATTTCGAAACAATTTACTTGGTAATCATTCATGGTCCTTCCAGGGAACCTGATTTTACTCAACGACTAAATGTTAAAAGTATAATAAAAAATAAAAAAAAGTTAGCATATTTACTGATATCTAAGGTGATCTTATAGTTTGGGGTCTCAAACTATCATAATTGTTGTGTGGGCTCTCAGCCACTTAGAACAGAACACTGACTTTTTTTTCTATGAAAAAAAAAAAAAAATAAAACACAGCATAAAAAAAAGAATATGAAAGTAAAATGAAAGTAAACTTGCCATCACAGTCAATAATTGAAGAACTGTAGCGTCAGAATTTGTAAAAAAAAATTCCATCGAGAATTGATATGGTTAAGATGAATTCAATTTATGACATCACTGGAAAACATCTATAACAGATACTGGAGAGTCTAGATGTTATTGATAAAATATGGCTGTCCTCAAAAGGTCAAAAAAGCTTTTTTTCCAAAAATCAAAAAAGAACATTTTTAGAAAGGATGTAGTGGAGTACAGATGCCAAATTTCAAGTTTGTAAACAAAACAGTATGGCCAGGAGCATTGAAACGAACAAATGCATACTCATATTAAAAGGAGGATAGAACCCTTCACCATCTTTAATGTTCAACACTCCATAAGTCATTTCAACTCATTGTAGGTGTTGTTATTTTCTCATATAGTTGGGAGTACGCTTATCTTTTTAGTTTTGAAAAACTGGTATGTTTTGTTTGTTTTTTTTTTCCTAAATTGTATTAATAAAAAAACAAATATAGAGTTGTAAAAAAAATGTTGATACAGTGGAAAAAAATGACCCAGAAAATTTTTATTGGATTTGATATCTGTTTAGTATTGTGTTATGATTGAGCGCCCTCATAACAAATTTAACAATTTGGAATGTTAATGTACAATCACATCTAGGATACATGATCGTATAAGACATTTTTCTATTTCTGTTGGAAATATTTGGGGTTCATTGGTGGTTTGTAGTTGTCAAGATTACATTTGCTTTTAGCAGAGCCCGACCTTCACTTGTAGAATTCAGGATATTTTTTTATTTTTTATTTTTTGACTTTTTTCAAAGAAAAAATGTCTCCTATGCCATCAAATTTGTTTTCTTTTTCTTTTTTAATCTTCCTCTCGTACTTGTGATGAGCTGGAGATGGCTATCATATTATTTTGTCTGTACATTTTTATTCTCCATTCTTTTACTGGAGAAATTCATCATAATCTACCCCTGGCATCATCGGGGCTTTACCAGAGGCCAATTAACTGCTATTCGGAAACACTTTTTCTACTCCACCTTTACTAGTCTCTTGGAATGCTGGTTGAAGGGTTAAACTTCTCCAGTTTGAATTCAGAGTTGTCCATATCCTAGTCTGGTTGCCAACCATGGCTGAAATTTATCAAATTTGGTAAAGGTGAAAATCTGTTAGGTAGTTGTGGTTGGTGTGTAAGACCAGTTTGAAACCAGGATTTCAAATGCTGATTTTCAAGGCAAATAGGCTTTCTCCACTTGAAAGATTGATGCAGCACAGTCTTCCTATCCTTGTGTCTCCCTCTTTGGTTTTATACCATACTCAACTAAACTCTGTTTATATTGATGTTCTGCCTAGTGACAAGGATAGTTATATATTTCCTAATCAAGTATCTTGTTTCCAGTCAGTCATTTTCTGTTGATGGTCTAGGAAAAGGCATGAACCCAATTTTCTTCTCTTTTCCACTGCCATACATCTCAATGCAGTCTTGTTCCTACTCTAGGAATAATAATTGTGTGATGCTATGCAATTCTTCCTTACATATGACCTGATGTTCAAGAATCCCCAAAGAGGCTTGAAATTACACTCTGACTCATGACAAGTACTTGGATTGGTAATATATTAAGGGTTCTTGACTGCCTCATTCGACCAAAGTACCTTTTGCTGAAAAAAATGATTGCATTTTTCAAATTGATAATTTTCTGCCCACTTTTCTGTTGACTTCCAGTTGGGTTATTTCATATTCGATTTTTTACTAAAATAAATCCTTAAAATACTGGAAACAACATTAAAAATTTGAAAATGTTGTCAAATATGGAGAAGAAAAAGTCTTTTTGCAATGTGACAAAATCTAAGGATTGACTCTGGTGGGATATGGCAATGAACGCATATAAGCTTGACACATTTACGTTGTCCCAACATGACCACACCCGACAAAAAGAAAGAAAAAATTAATAAATATTTTCTTCTCTTTAATTTTGGTTAATTTTCTACTTAATTGTCTAATTAGCAAATTAACACCAACTTTTGAAATCATTAACATCTCTGAATTACACTGAAGTGATCTTTAAAAAATAATTTGAATTACCCATTGATTTATTTTTTCCAAAGAAATGGCTCCATGGACAGAATTTGAAGTGGAGAATAGACGCTAACTGGTTTGTGATCACACGCTTGGGACAGCTCAGTGGAAGAGTATTAGTGGGGAATTTAGGTTTACTTATTGGTTCTGTAGGGTGTCAGGAATCAGGACTACAGAAAGAAATTATAAGCTTCACCGTTCAACACAATCTAATAACTTGGATAGTGCATCCTACCGATAGTTACCTATGGAGCTGGAACTTGAAACCTTAATCAAGACACTGACCCACAAACTGAGAACCATGCAACATGCACATGAGAGAGTCATTCTCAACATCACATGGAGGGATCGTAAGACAGCACAGTTTATTAGCGTATCAACATGAGTCTGAGACATTAGGAAACTCAAATGGCAATGGGCTGGTCATGTTGCAAGAATGGTAGACAGCCAATGGACATTAGAACTCAGAACATGGATCTTCAAAGATCAAATGCGGAACGGAAGTCAGCAGAATATGAGATGGCGAGACGAACTTGACAAATTCAGAAAATATTGGCTCTGTGACGCTCATGATAGAGAGATGTGGTAAATCCTGAGGAAGGTCTATGTCCAACAACGGGTGGTAAAAGAATGATGATGATGATTATGATAGTTCCTGTAGAAAATGACAGGATTATTTATTTGTAGGTTGGTACTTCTGCTCGAGATTAGAATATCTTTATGCATTGTCAAGAATCGAAGTAATACTCCCTGACCATTTATTGTTTTGTTGTATTTTCTCACCAGTTTTAAATAATGTACATCTAACATTTAGTCTTTTATTTCATTATGGAAGTGCTAGCGTACCATATTGTATCATGAATTGTTGAAATTTACAACCAGTGAATCTACTGTTAAAATCTATTTAGAGTAGTTATTTTTACGCATAATTAATTGTATTAATCAAGAGTTCACTGCACAAAAAGATATGAAGTTTCTCTTGGATTTTTTTGGTGAAAAAAAACAAAATTTGCGCCATTCACGGTTGCTAACTGAGACAAAAGACAAGGTTGACAATTGACATCTGGGTTGAGATCTATTGCCAATCCAGACAATTGACATCTGGGTTGAGATCTGGTGCCAATCTAGACAATTGACATTTGGGTTAAGATCTGTTGCCTATTCATACAATTGGCATCTGGGCTTAGGTCTGTTGCCAATCCAGACAAATGACATCTGGGTTGAGATCTGTTGCCAATTCAGACAATTGATATCCATGTTCAGATCTGGTGCCAATCCAGACAATTGACATCTGGGTTGAGATTTATTGCCAATCCAGACAATTGACATTTGGGTTAAGATCTGTTGCCAATTCATACAATTGGCATCTGGGCTTAGGTCTGTTGCCAATCAAGACAAATGACATCTGGGTTGAGATCTGTTGCCAATTCAGACAATTGATATCCATGTTCAGATCTGGTGCCAATTCAGACAATTGACATCTGGGTTGAGATCTGGTGCCAATCCAGACAATTGACATCTGGGTTAAGATCTGTTGCCAATTCATACAATTGGCATCTGGGCTTAGGTCTGGTGCCAATCCAGACAAATGACATCTGGGTTGAGATCTGTTGCCAATTCAGACAATTGGCATCTGGGCTTAGGTCTGGTGCCAATCAAGACAATTGACATCTGGGTTAAGATCTGTTGCCAATTCATACAATTGGCATCTGGGCTTAGGTCTGGTGCCAATTCAGACAATTGATATCTGGGTGCAAATCCAGACGATTGACATCTGGGTTAAGATCTGTTGCCAATTCAGACAATTGGCATCTGGGCTTAGGTCTGTTGCCAATTCAGACAATTGATATCTGGGTTGAGATCTGGTGCAAATCCAGACAATTGACATCTGGGTTGAGATCTGGTGCCAATCCAGACAACATATAGGTTCAGATCTGTTGCCAAATCAGACAATTGACATCTGGGGTTAGATCTGTTGCCAATTGAGACAATTGACATCTTGGTTGAGATTTGGTGCCAATTCAGACAATTGACATTTGGGTTAAGATCTGTTGCCAATTCATACAATTGGCATCTGGGCTTAGGTCTGTTGCCAATCCAGACAAATGACATCTGGGTTGAGATTTGTTGCCAATTCAGACAATTGATATCCATGTTCAGATCTGGTGCCAAATCAGACAATTGGCATCTGGGTTTAGTTCAGACAATTGACATCTGGGCTTAGGTCTGTTGCCAATCCAGACAAATGACATCTGGGTTGAGATCTGTTGCCAATTCAGACAATTGATATCCATGTTCAGATCTGGTGCCAATTCAGACAATTGACATTTGGGTTGAGATCTGGTGCCAATCCAGACAATTGACATCTGGGTTAAGATCTGTTGCCAATTCAGACAATTGGCACCTGGGCTTAGGTCTGGTGCCAATCAAGACAAATGACATCTGGGTTAAGATCTGTTGCCAATTCATACAATTGGCATCTGGGCTTAGGTCTTGTGCCAATTCAGACAATTGATATCTTGGTTAAGATCTGTTGCCAATTCATACAATTGGCATCTGGGCTTAGGTCTGGTGCCAATTCAGACGATTGATATCTGGGTGCAAATCCAGACAATTGACATCTGGGTTAAGATCTGTTGCCGATTCATACAATTGGCACCTGGGCTTAGGTCCGGTGCCAATTCAGACAATTGATATCTGGGTTGAGATCTGGTGCCAATCCAGACAACATATAGGTTCAGATCTGTTGCCAATTCATACAATTGGCATCTGGGCTTAGGTCTGTTGCCAATCCAGACAAATGACATCTGGGTTGAGATCTGTTGCCAATTCAGACAATTGATATCCATGTTCAGATCTGGTGCCAATTCAGACAATTGACATCTGGGTTGAGATCTGGTGCCAATCCAGACAATTGACATCTGGGTTAAGATCTGTTGCCAATTCATACAATTGGCATCTGGGCTTAGGTCTGGTGCCAATTCAGACAATTGATATCTGGGTTGAGATCTGGTGCAAATCCAGACAATTGACATCTGGGTTTAGATCTGGTGCAAATCCAGACAATTGACATCTAAGTTCAGATCTGTTGCCAAATCAGACAATTGACATCTGGGTTGAGATCCGGTGCCAATTCAGACAATTGGCATCTGGGTTTAGATCTGTTGCCAATTGACATTTGGGTTGAGATCTGGTGCCAATCCAGACAATTGACATCTGGGTTGAGATCTGGTGCCAATCCAGACAACATATAGGTTCAGATCTGTTGCCAAATCAGACAATTGACATCTGGGTTAGATCTGTTGCCAATTGAGACAATTGACATCTTGGTTGAGATTTGGTGCCAATTCAGACAATTGATATCCATGTTCAGATCTGTTGCCAAATCAGACAATTGACATTTGGGTTAAGATCTGTTGCCAATTCATACAATTGGCATCTGGGCTTAGGTCTGTTGCCAATCCAGACAAATGACATCTGGGTTGAGATCTGTTGCCAATTCAGACAATTGATATCCATGTTCAGATCTGGTGCCAATTCAGACAATTGACATCTGGGTTGAGATCTGGTGCCAATCCAGACAATTGATATCCATGTTCAGATCTGGTGCCAATTCAGACAATTGACATCTGGGTTGAGATCTGGTGCCAATCCAGACAATTGACATCTGGGTTAAGATCTGTTGCCAATTCATACAATTGGCATCTGGGCTTAGGTCTGGTGCCAATTCAGACAATTGATATCTTGGTGCAAATCCAGACAATTGACATCTGGGTTAAGATCTGTTGCCAATTCATACAATTGGCATCTGGGCTTAGGTCTGGTGCCAATTCAGACAATTGATATCTGGGTTGAGATCTGGTGCAAATCCAGACAATTGACATCTGGGTTGAGATCTGGTGCCAATCCAGACAACATATAGGTTCAGATCTGTTGCCAAATCAGACAATTGACATCTGGGTTAGATCTGTTGCCAATTGAGACAATTGACATCTTGGTTGAGATTTGGTGCCAATTCAGACAATTGATATCCATGTTCAGATCTGTTGCCAAATCAGACAATTGACATTTGGGTTAAGATCTGTTGCCAATTCATACAATTGGCATCTGGGCTTAGGTCTGTTGCCAATCCAGACAAATGACATCTGGGTTGAGATCTGTTGCCAATTCAGACAATTGATATCCATGTTCAGATCTGGTGCCAATTCAGACAATTGACATTTGGGTTGAGATCTGGTGCCAATCCAGACAATTGACATCTGGGTTAAGATCTGTTGCCAATTCATACAATTGGCATCTGGGCTTAGGTCTGGTGCCAATTCAGACAAATGACATCTGGGTTAAGATCTGTTGCCAATTCATACAATTGGCATCTGGGCTTAGGTCTGGTGCCAATTCAGACAATTGATATCTTGGTGCAAATCCAGACAATTGACATCTGGGTTAAGATCTGTTGCCAATTCATACAATTGGCATCTGGGCTTAGGTCTGGTGCCAATTCAGACAATTGATATCTGGGTTGAGATCTGGTGCAAATCCAGACAATTGACATCTGGGTTGAGATCTGGTGCCAATCCAGACAACATATAGGTTCAGATCTGTTGCCAAATCAGACAATTGACATCTGGGTTAGATCTGTTGCCAATTGAGACAATTGACATCTTGGTTGAGATTTGGTGCCAATTCAGACAATTGATATCCATGTTCAGATCTGTTGCCAAATCAGACAATTGACATTTGGGTTAAGATCTGTTGCCAATTCATACAATTGGCATCTGGGCTTAGGTCTGTTGCCAATCCAGACAAATGACATCTGGGTTGAGATCTGTTGCCAATTCAGACAATTGATATCCATGTTCAGATCTGGTGCCAATTCAGACAATTGACATTTGGGTTGAGATCTGGTGCCAATCCAGACAATTGACATCTGGGTTAAGATCTGTTGCCAATTCATACAATTGGCATCTGGGCTTAGGTCTGGTGCCAATTCAGACAATTGATATCTGGGTGCAAATCCAGACAATTGACATCTGGGTTAAGATCTGTTGCCGATTCATACAATTGGCACCTGTGCTTAGGTCCGGTGCCAATTCAGACAATTGATATCTGGGTTGAGATCTGGTGCCAATCCAGACAACATATAGGTTCAGATCTGTTGCCAAATCAGACAATTGACATCTGGGTTTAGATCTGTTGCCAATTGAGACGATTGACATCTTGGTTGAGATTTGGTGCCAATTCAGACAATTGATATCCATGTTCAGATCTGTTGCCAAATCAGACAATTGACATCTGGGTTGAGATCTATTGCCAATCCAGACGATTGACATCTGGGTTGAGATCTGGTGCCAATCTAGACAATTGACATTTGGGTTAAGATCTGTTGCCAATTCATACAATTGGCATCTGGGCTTAGGTCTGGTGCCAATTCAGACAATTGATATCTGGGTTGAGATCTGGTGCAAATCCAGACAATTGACATCTGGGTTGAGATCTGGTGCCAATCCAGACAACATATAGGTTCAGATCTGTTGCCAAATCAGACAATTGACATCTGGGTTAGATCTGTTGCCAATTGAGACAATTGACATCTTGGTTGAGATTTGGTGCCAATTCAGACAATTGATATCCATGTTCAGATCTGTTGCCAAATCAGACAATTGACATTTGGGTTAAAATCTGTTGCCAATTCATACAATTGGCATCTGGGCTTAGGTCTGTTGCCAATCCAGACAAATGACATCTGGGTTGAGATCTGTTGCCAATTCAGACAATTGATATCCATGTTCAGATCTGGTGCCAATTCAGACAATTGACATTTGGGTTGAGATCTGGTGCCAATCCAGACAATTGACATCTGGGTTAAGATCTGTTGCCAATTCATACAATTGGCATCTGGGCTTAGGTCTGGTGCCAATTCAGACAATTGATATCTGGGTGCAAATCCAGACAATTGACATCTGGGTTAAGATCTGTTGCCGATTCATACAATTGGCACCTGTGCTTAGGTCCGGTGCCAATTCAGACAATTGATATCTGGGTTGAGATCTGGTGCCAATCCAGACAACATATAGGTTCAGATCTGTTGCCAAATCAGACAATTGACATCTGGGTTTAGATCTGTTGCCAATTGAGACGATTGACATCTTGGTTGAGATTTGGTGCCAATTCAGACAATTGATATCCATGTTCAGATCTGTTGCCAAATCAGACAATTGACATCTGGGTTGAGATCTATTGCCAATCCAGACGATTGACATCTGGGTTGAGATCTGGTGCCAATCTAGACAATTGACATTTGGGTTAAGATCTGTTGCCAATTCATACAATTGGCATCTGGGCTTAGGTCTGTTGCCAATCCAGACAAATGACATCTGGGTTGAGATCTGTTGCCAATTCAGACAATTGATATCCATGTTCAGATCTGGTGCCAATTCAGACAATTGACATCTGGGTTGAGATCTGGTGCCAATCCAGACAATTGACATCTGGGTTAAGATCTGTTGCCAATTCATACAATTGGCATCTGGGCTTAGGTCTGGTGCCAATTCAGACAATTGATATCTGGGTTGAGATCTGGTGCAAATCCAGACAATTGACATCTGGGTTTAGATCTGGTGCAAATCCAGACAATTGACATCTAAGTTCAGATCTGTTGCCAAATCAGACAATTGACATCTGGGTTGAGATCCGGTGCCAATTCAGACAATTGGCATCTGGGTTTAGATCTGTTGCCAATTGACATTTGGGTTGAGATCTGGTGCCAATCCAGACAATTGACATCTGGGTTTAGATCTGGTGCAAATCCAGACAATTGACATCTAAGTTCAGATCTGTTGCCAAATCAGACAATTGACATCTGGGTTGAGATCCGGTGCAAATCCAGACAATTGACATCTGGGTTTAGATCTGGTGCAAATCCAGACAATTGACATCTAAGTTCAGATCTGTTGCCAAATCAGACAATTGACATCTGGGTTGAGATCCGGTGCCAATTCAGACAATTGGCATCTGGGTTTAGATCTGTTGCCAATTGACATTTGGGTTGAGATCTGGTGCCAATCCAGACAATTGACATCTGGGTTGAGATCTGGTGCCAATCCAGACAACATATAGGTTCAGATCTGTTGCCAAATCAGACAATTGACATCTGGGTTTAGATCTGTTGCCAATTGAGACAATTGACATCTTGGTTGAGATTTGGTGCCAATTCAGACAATTGATATCCATGTTCAGATCTGTTGCAAAATCAGACAATTGACATCTGGGTTAAGATCTGTTGCCAATTCAGACAATTGGCATCGAGGTCAGCCAATTCAGACAATTGACATCTGGGTTAAGATCTGTTGCCAATTTAGAGAATTATTATTCAGTGTTGCCAATCCAGACAATCAACATCTTTTGCCAATCCAGAACATCTCATTATGTCACGTACCAGTGCTCTACTTGTTGGAGTATGTTTTGAGGCTCTCCACAACCATACCTGCAAATCAAGCCATTAAATGTATGTCTGAGGACCATAGAATGAGAGGATGGCATAAAATGAGCTGATGACAGACATTGGGGAGGGACATCCTATTGATGAACTGAAGGTTGATCCACATGAGCACTGGCTGCCACATCTGTCACAAGACCAACTGTGTCTGAGTAACCAGGGGACTATGAATAAAAGGTTTTATTTAAATTATTCAGATAAATATTGCTGTATTATATTTTTTTCAATTCTAAGCAAATGACTTTTCAATTATGTTCAACTACTGTTCGAGCACCATTTGGAAAAAGTAAAATGTGTTAGATTATTCAATCAGCTTTTGGAATAAAAAAAATGTCTTTTGTGTTTGTATAATATGCAACCATAAATATAGAATAGCATTAAAAGACGAGGTATATACTTTATATATTGGTGTGTGAAATCTAAATTTGATATAGTATTGTGATCCTAAGTAAATATCAAAAGAAAATTCTAATTTATCAGTTGAGGATACTTTTAAAAATGTTTTCCTTTTTTTAATTTCGAAATCCAACCATTTCATTACATCCGTATTTTTTAAATGGATGAATTTCAAATAAATATAATTGAAAAAAAAGTTGGATTGATAAAAGCAGTAATGATATATTTCTTGATTTTAATGTTTTATTTAAACAAAGAAAACACTCTTCAAATAGAATTTTTTTCCTCCAATTTTTGTCACTAAACAGATTCTCTAAACTTTAATAACAGCCATTCAAAATAAGATTTTATCTTCAATTTTAAGCTTCAAATGAAAAAATATTAATTTCAGGACTAATTGTAATGAAGGGGTAAAAAAAAAAGATTTATAAAATGCCTGGGTGTTAATTGGATTCTGAAGCCACTGATGAAGGTTTTTGGTGTGACTTAAAGCTTCAAGAAAAAATAAGATGAACCAACTCGGTACATATTAGACTGAATAGTATTTCTATCAGTATTATTATTATTGGCAGTTATACACTTTCTCTCCGAGAAAATCAAATTAACATGGAATCTGTCATCTCTGTAGATTTTCAAAGTCAGCTGCTCATATCAGGTGATTTAGCCGGCAAATATAATCTGGAGTGATATTGGTAGATCTTTCGGGCAGATAAGTACGGATAGAGTCAACTTACGTGTCGTACTGTGTTGGTGATTATTTTTTGTAGGCTTCTTTTTCTTTCCTTTTCCTCCAGAAAACATCCACCAAAAGTTGATCATGGCACGACTTCTATTTCACCATTTGTCATCGTTTCAACATTTATCACATCAAACGATCTGCAGTCTCAACCGTGTATACTTTCCTTCGAGCGTTCACACAGGAAAGGCAAAAACTAGAAGCGGGAAATGTTTGAGAATATTTCCAATGCTACTCATAAGGAATCTGCATTTTACTAATCTACAATCACTTTTTTGCTGGATTACTTTTTTTACGTTTATCCTCTTTTATTTAATTTTCAATTTAACAGTCCTTAAAGGAGGGAAAGGAATAAAGCCGTAAAAGATAATCTATTTTTCTGAGTCAACTAAACACTACTGTCACTTTACTTTTTTGTATGTCTGTTTGTTTCTTAGTTTGATAGATAAACCTTAGGCACTTTCTTCACCTTTGGTTGTCTACAATCTACGAAGGAAAAAAAATTGCAAGTCATGGAAAAAAATGTGTCACTCACAAAACAAATATAGCACAAGTAGTTTTTCTCGGAAAAAAAATTAGCAAAACCAAAGCACTAAAAACAAACACTGATTCTTTAGTTAGTTTTCTAGGGAGATAAATCTTCTTGATTAGAACTCTCTATATAAGAGATAGATAAAAAGGACTCATTTGCATTCGCACATTGATAAGATCTTTTCTTTTTTTATCTAACAGTTTTTTTCTTCTGCTGTTCCCTTAGTAAGAAGAATAAAATTGGATTTGGGAAGAAAAAAGTTTAAATCTTGCCAATTATCACCTACGTCTATCGTGACTTAGAATAATTTTTTGTTTTTGTTGTCAGTGTCATTTTGATACATACGTTTTGCTATTTTCACAGCTTTCCTTTTCCTCATGGGAATCAGTCAAGATTCAAAAGTTAAAATAGTGCTTTTGCCTACTTTCATTATACAAGCAAGAACTTGATAAAGAAAGGTTTGGAAAAATTCCTCATGTCTTTATTCATGCATCTTTGTAAAAGTGTATGTGTCTGCGCATGCAATCGAATGCCAATCTGTGAACAATCTTACTGCTGAGTGGAGAAAAAATAAGTGGTTACATTTTCTAATCAGTGAGTTTGGCATCAAGTAAGACAAAGGGAGGTAATATTTCCCAATTTTTTAGCATCACTCTCTCTTTATTGTAGTTTCATCTTCCACATGTATTGTGAGTGTTGTAGTGGAGGTGGAGACTTTGAGTCAAGGACTTGGTGGGTCACTTTTACGACAGACAGGTCATGGGATTTGAGACTTCCTGCCACACCCTTGATTCAATGTCTTTAAGGTTTTCCTCTTACCCAGACACTTGCGGCTTGAACATTAAGGATTTCTGACTCTGAAAGCTGGTTTATTGGTTACCATTCTTATGAGGTGTCCATACCATTCAATTCTATGGCACTGGATAAATTTATGAACTGGCATTGCTCTGATAATTTTTTTGATTCTCTTGTGTTCCTCATGTTCTGTCTGTTTTCCGGCTGAGGCATCTGATCTCATAGGTAGTGATTTTCTCCTTCTGGTCTCTGGTCAGTTTCCACGTTTGATACTGGTAGAACAGCGTGAGCAGAAAGATGTTGATCTGCATTATCCCAACAATTTGTAATTTCCATTAGTTTTTATCTATGCTGATAAATTAAATTCTCAATGAAAAAGCCAAGAAACCCTTCACTGAAATCTTATCATATATACATTCCTTGTACCTTATTCCCTTTTTTAGTAATACAAAACTTAGCCTATCACAGGGCCACTCGAGTTGGACACCCCATGAGGAACTAACTCACTACATTAATGAATATGCTAAAGAGACCATCTTGCTAATTATCGCTTGATACCCAATACCTTTTTACCTTTGAGCTGAAGCTGTTTCTTTTCATCAAAATACCTTGTCTTTCAGTTTTTAAAACAAACAAAATATAAGCCAGCAGGACATGTTAGTCTAAGATAAATTCAGCCATCCTGTTTGACGAATGATTAGAATAAACACTGAAATGTTAAATTTATCTCCACTTTCTTGTCTACTGGTGGAATGGATATATTAATCATAATCACAAACTTTTTTCCATGGGTGCTAGACCAAGTTTTGTGAATTGAAAAAAGGAAAAAATTCAGGCCTCTGTGAATCTATCATCAAAACTAATGCCTTCACCTGTATTCTTCCAAATACACCTATGAAATATAGCTATAGAAGTTAAAAAATGAAGAAAGAACCTGGAATAGTTTTAATATCATGATAGCTTGTCTTCACAATCAAAGATCTGGGAAGGTTTTCCATACCTGTCGCAGACCGTCAGGTGGCCAGTGAGGCCTACGGAGGTGAGGTGGGCCCTTCTAAAATGGTTGCAGGAGGAGGTCCGGCAGCCTTTTTCCCTACTGCTCTAACTCTGTGATTCGCTTTGGCTAGGGAGGTTCCTTGGTGGACTTTATGCCGTCATGTATCCCTGACACCTGCCTCCATTGTCTACCGATGATGGTTGATTACACAGGAGATAAGATTCTTTTGAAAGAGTCCTTGAATAAGAAGTGTACCATATGCATACCTAGTACAAGGATGAAATGTCCCTCCCTGGCATATGACTTGTTTTTAATTTTGTTAGTTTTTTGTTCTTTTTTTTTTTTTTGTGTTGATAAGAATTTTTGTTTGGAGAAGAAAGACACTAGAAGTCTCCAAGATGCAGAGGGAACCAGTGGAAGGGTTTTTCTTTCACCCTTAAAAAGAACTTTACCTTAACTAATAAGGCTGCAGGTGAGAGACTAAGTTGAGGGGTTCAACTAAGCAGAGTATATGTGCATGGCTTTTTTTTTCTGAGATCGTAAAAAAATCTCTATAACTCACAAACATCACTTTTTAAAAACAAAACGAATTAAACAATGCTTGATTCCCACGTATCTATCTATCTATCTATCTATCTTATTTTTCATTTTTCTTTGGTAAAAGAGAACAGGCTTTACAAATAAGGCCACAGGTGAGAGACTGAGTTGCAAGGTATATCATAGAGAAAGGGCAGAAGTAATCATGATCTAAGATCAAGCTCAGATAACAAAGAAAGAAAAAGAAGACTGTCGAATTTTACCTGATAACTAAGACCGCTAGTCCATTCCCTCAAAAACTATATTTATCCAAATATTCATGTGTCTCAGAAAATATTAATCCATCAATATTCATAATTATCATATTAATATTAATGAATGATTTTGAAGATCAGATCAGTGACCCTAAAATGAATGCAATAGCCTCGTTGTCTCTTTTGGTGTTTTAAATCAATAGGTGCTGGTTAACAAGTTGCAAATTACATAGTTTTAGCTAAATGACATGAATTTTTTCAGAAATTGTTTCTTGTAAGACACAGTTTTTCTTTTGATCACTTTTGAAATTTATTGTGAAGTGTTTGAAAAGTCCTCTTCCTTTGAATTTTGCTGTTAATGGCCATAGGTTGGGAATTTAAGGAACTTGAAAAGATTGTTTGCTTAATTATCAATAAAAGAAATGAAAGAATAATATTCTGTTTGGTGTCTATCCACACCAGTCTTCCGACCCCAACATAAGCCATCAGTCTATCTTCAAATAGTCCAGCAGAGATGAACAGGAGAAGAGCAAAGGTCCTTTTTGAAAATTTATGTTTTCTAATTATTTCAAATCTAAAGTGTAAACTGCATTAAAATTTACCAAACTTCAAAAGAAACTAATCTTCAGAAATTACATAGTGTCAAAATAAGCTTACGTGCTTCCTTTGGTGTAAAGATGTTTTTCTCGATAAAATAATTTATCTTATTCTCATCATCGTTTTTTTTTTCAATAAAATTTAATAAAAAGAAATTCCTCTCAGAAAGAAAAACACTGTGCTTAGAAAAAAAATTGAACAAGTCAAAAAAGAAAAAAAAATTGAAATACATCCTCCATTTTTTTTTATTTTTTAAAAAAACATCCTGTGCTCATCTTTAGTTACTCTCCTTTTATGGGCAAGGAACATATAAATTGGGGAAAAAATTCCACCATTTTTTTCCTGTGCTTTTTCTATTATTTATTTGAAATAAAAAAAATCTCCATTAAAAAAATTCTCTAACAATAAAATGAAGCAGTAGATGGGGGATACTTTAAATGGTACACAAAGTTAGATGAGAATTACTTTTTGCTATTTTACTTTTTCCATTTCAAGATGACATACACACGAAAATATATTTAAAGTTAAATTTTTTTCCCCTCCCCTCCTCTCCTATCCTATTCATATAATTGATTATATTTATCATGAAAATTTTTTTTTTCACATAGAGGGAGTGAGTAGTAGCTTATTCAACAAGACAGTTCATTTAGTATGAATGAGCATGACTCGTGGGATGAATTTTCAAGAATTAGATAGCAAACAACACAATGAGACGTCAACTTCTTGCTGCCCTCCATGCGTACTTACCCCCTTTCGATAACTTAGTCATGTTTGCATGCAAACGTTAATAAATATCCCTTTTGTACATACATTGATTTTTAAAAAAAAAATTTATTTATTATCAAATATTTCATGTTTATATTTTATTTCCTAGATTCCTTTTAAAAATAACATTGTAAGAGTGGTTTGCATCTTTCTTTAATTCAGATAATACATTATATCCATTTAATAAATACATTTCTAAATTCTGTTCTTTTTTAAAAAAAAAAACTTTTTTAAAGACTTTTCTTAAAGGACGTTTTCTTTTTTAGATCTCCTTCTTTTTCTCATTTCTTCATTAATATCTTCTTTACTTTTTTTGCTTTTCTAGCTTTCTTCCTTTCTTTCTCTGCTTTTCTTTCCTCTTTTTTCATTTTCTCTCCTATCTATGCTTTCTCTTTCACTTAATTTCTTTTAATTTTTCTTAATCTCTTCATCTTTTTGTCTTTAAACTTCTTTTTTGTTTTTCTTCATTTTTCCATCTTTAATTTTTTCGTCTTCTTTCTTTGATCTGTGTCATTACCTTTCTTTCATATTTTCTTTTTTTCATTGTTCCAATTCTTTTCTCTTTCTGTCTTTCTTTTCTCTTTCTGTCTTCTTTCTTTCTTTTCTCTTTCTATCTTCTTTCTTTCGTTCTTTTCTCTTCCTGTCTTCTTTCTTTCTTTTCTCTTCCTGTCTTCTTTCTTTCTTTTCTCTTCCTGTCTTCTTTCTTTCTTTTCTCTTCCTGTCTTCTTTCTTTCTTTTCTCTTCCTGTCTTCTTTCTTTCTTTTCTCTTTCTGTCTTCTTTCTTTCTTTTCTCTTTCTGTCTTCTTTCTTTCTTTTCTCTTTCTGTCTTCTTTCTTTCTTTTCTCTTTCTGTCTTCTTTCTTTCTTTCTTTTCTATTCTTGTCTTTCTTTCTTTTCTCTTTCTGTCTTCTTTCTTTCTTTCTTTTCTATTCTTGTCTTTCTTTCTTTTCTCTTCCTGTCTTCTTTCTTTCTTTTCTCTTCCTGTCTTCTTTCTTTCTTTTCTCTTCCTGTCTTCTTTCTTTCTTTTCTCTTCCTATCTTCTTTCTTTCTTTTCTCTTCCTATCTTCTTTCTTTCTTTTCTCTTCCTATCTTCTTTCTTTCTTTTCTCTTCCTATCTTCTTTCTTTCTTTTCTCTTCCTATCTTCTTTCTTTCTTTTCTCTTCCTATCTTCTTTCTTTCTTTTCTCTTCCTATCTTTCTTTCTTTTCTCTTCCTATCTTCTTTCTTTCGTTCTTTTCTCTTCCTATCTTCTTTCTTTTCTCTTCCTGTCTTCTTTCTTTCTTTTCTCTTCCTGTCTTTCTTTCTTTTCTCTTTCTGTCTTCTTTCTTTCTTTCTTTCTTTTCTCTTTCTGCCTTCTTTCTTTCTTTCTTTTCTCTTTCTGCCTTCTTTCTTTCTTTCTTTTCTCTTTCTGCCTTCTTTCTTTCTTTCTTTTCTCTTTCTTTTTCTTCTCACCCATTGTTATCTTCTCTTACATTGTTCTGAATTCTTCCCCCTCCTTTCTTGCCTTTTCTGCAAAAAAAACAAAACAGAGAAGAACCTACAAAGTTTACCATTTAAAAACTATTGCACCTAACAAATTGTGCTACAACTTTAAAAACTTCTCCTCAAAAAGAAATCGCAATAAATTAAAACCAATCTTCATTTTAAAAAAAGTAGTCGATAAAAAAGTCTCTGAAAAAAAAAAAATTTATGAATGCTAAAAAGACCCTCTCTTGACAACAATCAAAGTGTAAGATTGTAATTTACGTGACAAATTTTAATTGAGTTTTTTATTCAGATTTTTCTGAGGTCCTGTTCAAGGAGATATGTTTATCATCTATGAAATTCTTTTTCTTTGGATAAATCTGAAAGGTTTGATACACAGCGGGGAAGATTATGGCCTTTCATCAAAAGTTGAAAATTTGTGGATATTGTTGAACAATGTCTTAAAAATTCCAGTCCTTTTTCCGTTGTGTGTGTCGTTTTATTGCATATTTTTTATGTATTTTTTTGTGTGTGTGTGTTGTTGCATGCCAAATTTCCCTGGGGTTGTTTTCTGTTATCTTCTTCAAATTCAAAGTTTGCATGTCACTGAAAATAAAATGAAATTAAAATAACATTACTCATCAGTTGTTCCTCATAACCAAAATGCATAAGAAACTTTCCTGCAGAGAAAATTAAGGCCACATGTAGTTTTCTGAGATGTTTCCTTCTAGAAAAAAGTATAGAGAAAAAAATCTATTTTATTTATTATGCACATTTGAATCTCACAAAGACCTTGTCCAATAGACGATTCTAAACCATAAATGATCAAAGTAACTTAAGAAATGTACTCTGTGTGTCTCTCTCTCTCTCTCTCTCTCTATATATATATATATATATATATATATATATATATATATATATATTCAGATTGAAATTGTGGTCCTTCTTGTTTTGATGGACTACAAGTGCATTTTGAGAACCAATGGGTTCTCCTATTTGGAGAGTTCTTACAAGTTGGACCAACAAATCTTACCCCCAAACATCAAATACTTTAGGTACATAGACAATATCCTATTGATATATCTACATAACACAAATATCTCAAACGTAATGGATAAATTCAACAAAATACAAAATAATAACCATCAAGTTTGTATACGAAGACGAAAGAGATAACACCCTACCTTGATATATATATATATATATATATATATATATATATATATATATATATATATATATATATATGTGAATAATATGCACCCACAATGTGATCTCATGTATGATACAATCCTATACTATATGTAAAAAGCATGAATACCATATTCGTCAATATCTTAGAGATACATTTGATTTTTTTTTTTCAAATGCAAATATTATTATATATCCAATATGCTGGTATTATGACTAGGGGTTCATCTACCAAGGCTCAATATGGACAGTTATGGGTCTTGTATTAGTTGGAGTGAGTGGCAGTCCTCCAAATACCCTTGTTAAACCATTTGTCCTCAAGTCCATCATATACTATATATTTTTTTATATAACGCAAACCTTTTCTTTTCTATTGATAAATGGCATGAAATGATCAGTTTTCAGTTTGCGTGACAGATCCTCTTATACTTAAAAATAATTTTAAAAGCCTGTGTAAACAAGATCTAGATATCTTTCACTACTTGGGACTGTGTAAAAATGCAAATATCTACTTGGTCTTTTTGCTGCTTGTCCATTGATCAGAAGTTAATTAACATTACAGGTCATTTCAGCCAAGCAAATGCAGTTGTATATGCTGGTTGTACATTTATGAGAGAGGCTATTTTAAAGTTGGGCTATTTATTTTATACATTGTTTACTTTCCTGTTACTAATAAACAAAATCGCCAAAATATTTCACTTGTCTCTGATGTCTCCCCTACCACATTTTGTCTTCTGGTTCAGATACAATATTCCTTATATTATTATTGAACATAGTTAATTAGAATTTGATTAACAAACAAGAAAGTGTAGTTGAATTTGTCTAGGATGAATAAAATCTTTGTCTATCAGACAATCTTAAAACATGAAGATGAAAGTAAGTCCAATGGATATACTTGTAAGTAATCAGTAACAAACAACAAAGTATGATTAGTTTTGTTACTAAAGTTCTGAGGGCTATTTTAGTAGAACCTCCTCCATATTTAAAAACTTTTAATGCAGTCGGAAATTTTGGACCCCAACTCATGTGTTAAAACAAGTCTACAGCTTGTGTGTACATACATATATATGTGTGTGTGTAATTTAATGATTTAATGACTAGGGAAAACAACTAAAATTTTTCATGTTCTCTTTATATCCGATTATGCATTTTGTTTAGGTTATGTTGTCAAATTAGATTGAAATAATTAAAAAATACATGAGGTCCAACATTGTTATGGGGACCACGTGATGATATCATGTTTCGGTGGTGTTATTCGGTTCTCTCATGGATATTTTATCTCAGTTTATTGGAGAGTTCCGCAGAAAAGAATGACTTTGATTTGAAATTTAAAATACCTTATTGGAAAATAAAAAGTATATGAAAAATCTATAATTTAAAACATCTTTCCAAATTGTTAAATCATTAAATTACACATTGTCAGGAAAATCTTTCCATATATATATATATATATATATATGCACACAAACTTACACACCTCTGTAAATGGTAGTGCTGCCATCTTGAGTACATTTCTTTGAAAAAAAGCAAATATCAAATAACATCCATATTTTCAGTGCAAATGATTAAATGATTCTCCTGAATATTAGGTGGTTCAAATGAAAAGATTTCTTATTTTTAGATCTTGATTTTTTCATTGAAATATTGCTATTTTTTCTTCTGAAATTACACACTTATTGAATATCTGAGTAAACAACTTATAAAATTCTGAAAAATAAAATAGTGACAACAAAAAAAACAAACTCCCAAAGATTCTAAAAATGGGTTGAAACCTTTTAAAATTAAAGTCATTCTTTTCTTAGGAACTCTCCAATAAGATAAGGTAAAAAAAATCCATTGAAAAATAATGATCTTTCCTCCTCATCAGTATTATATTGAAATTGCTTCACAATTAATGCATGCATTAATAGAATGTTACAATTGAAATAGATAAAGGGAGAGGAAATGTATATAGGTCTCCAAATAGCATAAAATTTTCAAGTACAGGTTGCTTGTATAAAATCCAGAATTTTCACTTTCAAATTGAAAAAAAGAAAATAAGCTAGTTGCTATTTGAGAATTTTAACATTGCCTTTCTTTGAACTTTTGCCCCAATTTTGTATTTTTTATAATTTCTCTTTGTCATCAAAATCAAATAATTTTACCGTTGGGCAAGGGGTCGTAAGAAAGATATAAGGTTACCAATAATTTCTAAACCTTTTGTATTCTCTTTCTTTTTTCTAGGTTATTGAACAACCATAGCCACCAAAAGTGGCAAAGGGTTCTATAAACCTTTTTATATATACTGGTTTGTCAACTAATTTGAAAATTGGCATCAGTCCTCCACTAAACTCCTTCTAAAAATGTTTTTTTAACTTTTTGGGGGTCTTATTTTAATAATTTATGAATAACATCAAAGTTCTCCAGAATCAAAATGTTTCTTTACTTTATTTGAAATGCTTCTAGAATGTAGATATTTCTAGATGTTTTTCAATTCTATTTTAGATGTTTTCCTGTAGAAAATGCCAGTGATGTCTTGAATAGAATTTATTTTGACCATATCTATTCATATATGGATTTTCTTTTTACATGGCATCCAATTTTGATGGTACAGTTGTTCAGTAATTGACTGTGATGGCAAATTTTCATCAGGGTTGTAAATTCTGCACAATAATTTTCAGGATTCTGAACTTGGAAGTGGGAAAAAAAAAATAGGGAGGGCTGGGGTAGAAGTTTTTTCACTGTTTTACATAGTTTCTACCTTGTTTGAAACAGCTTGCCCGCAAACGAGGTAAATTGAATTGGCACACCTAGTCTGTTATTTTTGATAATGTATGTTTGAAAGAAAAATTGCTGTTGGTGTTGCAAAGACATTAAGACAAGCCCAACCTTTCTTTTCTAGTACAAGGGGAATGTGCTGCTCCAAGGCTTACTGATACTCTGAGAATGGGTTGGGTTATTTTCCAAGGCCACAGGACGAATACTAGGCCTCTTGCGCTTAGCAACACCAAGCCTCAAGTTGGCAAATATCAGCCACTGTTTTGCCCTGGCTCAAAACTACCAAAGAAACTACAGCAAGCATATACTACACTCTGACCCTAGGCTGAGGTACAATTTATAAATAATCCTATCATTTTTAACAGGCACTATGCTAGTATATATATATATATATATATATATATATATATATATATATATATATATATATATATATTGTTTGTCCTATTTACTTTGTTTAGGATGAGTGATGTATTGTGTGTATAATGACAGGAAATCATTTCAAATAAGTTTCTATAAAATTCAATGCAATCTATAATCATTCTGTCAGATCATATATATCCATTTCTTATATATATATATATATATATATATATATATAAATATATAATTTGGGCAAAACAGAGTAAAATTTTGGGGAAACCAGTATAATTATTGTTATAATTGTAAATCTTTGGGCAATTCAAGCCATCTGATCCCCTTAACCAAAGACTTCCTATATATATATAAATATATATATATATATATATATATATATATATATATATATATATATATATATATATATATATATATATATAATTTCATGTATGTGTAGGAGAAGGCATTATCTGGATTTTTTGTCTTGTATAATAAAGAATGAAATGTCTAATTTTATTTCCATTCATCAAATTTTTTTCCTCTTGATAGGATCATTCTTTACGGTGATTTAAACTTAGAAAATAAAATGATTACTCATGTCCATCTTATCTGACCACTTTATTCATTCTTAAAAAACTGTTTAAATCTGCCGAGATTTTCTAAAGATTCATCTCATCTTTGTCTATTGATGAGCATTGAGTTAGAAATCCTCGGACAAAACCAACAATGGCTGAGAAGCTTATATTGCATTCCAGGAAATTTTTATTAAAATTCTTCCGTTCCTTACAATGTTGGATAATGTAAAGAAGAATAAATGAAAGCCAGGGCCACGATCGGGTATTGATCTTCATGGTGATCAATCATCGAAATGATTGGGATATTTATCCATCTTTCACTCATCAGTGTGTTGTTGTCTGCATAATTGTTCTGTAATACACATCCTTTGGTATTTGAATCATATTCACAATGTCTTTATTCATACAAGATAGGGTTTGCTTTTTTTTGCTAGTGTGAATCTTATCAACAAGATTTTGTTTAGTTGGGTTTATTTTCATCTATATTTATCTTCATTCATTTATTTTTCATGTTCTTACAACATTTATGATTTGTCATCATTTTTTTTATTATTTACAGTGTGTTTTTGGATTTGGTGTTTCTTGCCTGTTCTTGTATGATTTAGAAAGTATATTGAAATGAAAAGTTGTATTTTCTGCTTTAGTTATTTATTTGAAAGTTTTTGTCTGAATTAACCCTTCCAAGGCGCTTAATATGTCCCAGTGGATTTCTAAAAAAGGTGTACAGGGCATATGTATCCCTGCAGGTATAGAAACTTTAGGATATATATATATATATATATATATATATATATATATATATATATATATATACACACACAATACAAATTGGGAGTGAAATATACTATAATATCCAGTGTCTGGTGGGTTTATTTTAATAAGTCCTCAATACATTCAATATTAAACATTGAATTGGATTAGAGTAGAGTTTACAATATGATGAAGTAAAGGATTCGCTACATAAACAAGTTTATGTTTTTGCCCTGTTTGGGCCTCTTTATATAACAAATAAAATAAAACCATATTCTGGTGCTGAAGATTGTGGAGATATGAAATGTCAACTTTTGCCATGTTTTTTTCCTTACTAATGAAATTGGTTAATAGTTCTATGTACTTTGGTTTATTTTGCGCACTGTGATTGAATACCATCAATAAATAATTCTATAATTTTTTGATATCTTATGAAATACTGAAAACATTGTGAACTATGTGTATATGATTATAATTATAAATAAATTATTTTTATAGGGAACTTTATTTGAAATGAAACCCTGTTTTTACCCAATGAATATGTCATTTGGCCTTGACAGCATAATTAGATAAGCAATTAATGGAATGGGCTGCAGCAGGAATCAAACCTGTGTCCACCAAGAGCCCATCTTAATGCAGTGCTGTTCTTTACCCTCTGAGCTAAGCAGCCAGCTGGTAAATTCAAATGAGTTAGTTGCTCAATGTTGTATTGAAGTGCAACACCCTCTTACTGTAATTTGTTATGAAGAATTTCTTTTTAATCCTATCAAACACAGAATACAATTTTCCCTAGTAGATTCTGTATGGTTCCAGCTGTTGAAGGCTGCCCGAACACAATTTTCTCCATTTTGGATTCTTGTTATAAAAAAATCCATGCATAGATATATCTATCTTTTTACTGTGTCAAGCAACAAGAGAAAGTTGTTCATGTCTTAAATGTATAGATGCTGAGAGATGTTTGTTTCCGTAACTACATATAGGACCTTCATAGCTTGTGAATTTTTCCCAACTCGCTGAAATACCCTACAGGCAGGATTTCCCACTAGTTCCTGCAGAAAGCCTATAATGGGATCTTTAGCCATACTTAGAGACAAATGTGAACTCAACAAACTTCCTGTGAGTAACTTACCATATGACCAAATGAAAATCTTCTTCATATTTACCATGTGCGTCTTTGCAATTCCTAATCTTCAAGTTAATTCCTAAGACACTGTTAACTTCCAGAGGGTCAACTCCAACTTTTTTATTAATGATATTCTAATATGTAGTCATTTATACTTATATGCAAAGGGCATGACTCTCATCAAATAAGACTAACAACCAAAGCCATTCTTTCATCATCATCATCATCATCATCATCAGTCTTTTAGCATCCGTCGTTGGACATAGACCTTCCCCAGAATTTGCCACACTTCTCTATCATGGGCGTCACGGAGCCAGTACTTCCTGAACTTGTCTAGCTTGTCTCTCCATCTAACATTTTGCCGGCCTCGGTTGCGCATGTGGTCTTGGGGAATCCATGTTGTGAGTCGTGATGTCCTTCGATTGTCTGCCATTCTTGCAACATGGCCAGCCCACCGCCATTTGAGTTTTTTTATGGATTCTATGATGTCTCTAACTCTTGTCTTTTCTCGGATGTACTGTGCTGTTTTGTGGTCTCTCCATGTGAGGCCCAGCATTATTCTTTCATGTGCACGTTGCATGGTTCTCAATTTACAGGTCTGTCTCTTGGTTAAGTTCCATGTTTCAGCTCCATAAGTGACTATTGGGAGGATGCATTGGTTATACACCCTTCTCTTCAGGATTAATGGGATCCTATTATTTTTGAAGGTTGAGCTAGCTCTGCCAAAGGCTTGCCATCCTAGTGTGATTCTTTGCTTGATTTCTTCTTCTTTTGAGGATCTCATGCTTTAGGTGTAACTTAATTCTATACCACAAGGCACCATTTTGGGTGCTTAGCAACAAATTTTTTTATATTGTACAGATAGAATTATACATGGAGGTCAGATCGTTATTATCTTGGAGAGCGTGAAAGAAGAACCCATAATTTTTTTGAACATTTTCAATGGCTAATAGGCAAAAAACATGTTCCAAGGTTGTATTTGTAACCACAAAAATATGATGGTCATAACTGTAGCCATCCTCATGACATGCGGACAAACATTTGTTCAATCATAGTAATAAAATTTTTCAAGTAAGCATCAATGAAACTGGACACTGGATAAATTTCAATTATGATAAGAATCCCCAACTTGAACTTATTCTAGTAGGGACCAATTTGCTAAAAACCTGCTCTGGGGTCCCATTATTAAAAATTTAGTTCTCAAATTCTGCCAATAGAGATGGATGGTAAGTGTGAATGCCTCTGGACACTAAGAGACTAATCTAGCAAAAGTTTTCATTGTAAATTGAACCCTCACTGGAAACTTTTTGGGCGGGTGAATTTTCAAAAACTAACTTTTTTTGAACCTGCTTACATCAGTAACCATGTAAAATTTGGTAACCATTGCTCCGGCCATTCTTGAGTTTTGCAATCACTAATAGATTGATATTTGGTGAATCATAGTGAGATGTATATAACTGCAATTCACTGATTGTACAAGCTAAAGACCTGAGTGAAAGATGATCCTGGGAACTTTTGCATAGACCTTATATGCAACAGTCTGTAATGCTTATATTATTTCCTTACCACTATCCGTTTTTTCCTGAATTCCAATGCCCAACATACAAATTACATCAAATTAATACATTAATAGACAACATTTTGGTTATGTACCCTCTGGCCTTCTTCAGGTAGTCCTGGCTCTATGATAAAGCACCATTGGAATTTTTCCATCTAATATAGGCATATTATATATTGTTGGGAAGGAAATATCATGCTGAGTAAAGTTTACTAGAGAACCATGTACTTTAGAGCAAGTCATTTTGAGCTATTTACAATCAAACGTCATAAGCACTTGTTTTAGAATGAAACACCTGTGTTGACTGATAGCTATAACATAGGGGGTTGGTAATTACTGATGGATCCACTCCAAAATTCAATTACTACTTCTTTAGCCTATTACCCACTTTTCCATAAAATTTCATCAACTAAGTTGCTAATTTATTTCTCATTTGATTGTCCTTGCTGAGGGATATTTTGTTTTAAATTTTTTTCCACCTTATCTAAGGACTGAACTTGAACACTGTAACTCTGTAACCAACACCTATATCTATAAGGCCACTTGTGTTGTAAATTGAAGCCTTTATAACTAATATCAGATGGTTTGATATTTGTTATCATATCAAGGTTGGATGTAGATACAATGCTTCGGTTGTGTATCCTCTGACCTTCTTCAGGAGCTTATTTGTTTTTATTTAGCTATCAGTACGGGGGAATGTCTTGCATTCATTGATTCCAAATTACGCTGTTCGAAACTGCCAATATCAACATGGATTTTGCTCAGTTTTCAAGTTGGTTTGGCTGGCTATGTATGTGTCACATGTACAGGCCACATCAAGTGAGCTAGAGAGATGGAAAATTTGAACATTTACTCCTTATTTTATCCGGATAAAACCTCTCTTTTTTTCTTTTAAATTTTTCTCCTGAATAAATTTCTAGCCAGGGTGGGGATGGGGGTTCCTATTTACCATGCAAATTTTTGCTAAATGTTCCTCTTAATTTGTGTCCAGCAGCATTCATGCTTGTTTTTCAAGAGTTCAGACTTTCTAAGTGATCCCTGCCCAACTAAAGACAAGAGAAGTAACTTATTAACTTATCACTATTTTTTCCAAATTTTTTAATTGATCACCCCTCCCAAACATGGTATGCTACGAAAGGGAGTTGGTCACATGACAGTTTCTATTTAGTGACTGACCAGACCTGTTAGAAACCGTCAACCACAACTGTCAACATAGTTCTTTTTTTGTTTTTTTTAGTTTTCAAATTTTCATTTATTTCTTATTTGTAATTATGATATTTATTACCATCATTAGGAATATTATTTGTATTGAAACCACTGTAATTCCATTTACTGTTATTGTTACTGTCAATTACTATTCTCTTGTAATTATCATTATTATTAGTTTTTCTTTTTCAGTTTTCTTCTCAGTAAAAAGTCTAATTTGACTTTTCTCCTCCTAATTCATTTGTGATCTTTCCCTTACCCCCAAATCCACCCAACCCTACCCCCAATGAGAATATTGAGAAAAAATTTTTTTTTTCTTGTTTTTCTTTTATTCATATGTATATATACTTTTTTTTAAGAATACTGGAAATTTCTCTGTTCTTTTTATTGTTTTTCACCAATTCAAAAAGTCTTACCTTGCCCCACTTCCCAGATTACCATTCCAATTTCTTATTCATTTTTTTCTCATGTCTGTCTTTCTGTCAGTCTGTCAACCTTCCTGGCAAGTATTTTTCATAAATCACTCAATATATCAAGAAATTACTGAAGCATTTTCTCATAAACAGTGTCACCAAACCGACAAATTGATAGCTATTTTATATGTTTACTTATCATCTTTTTCTATTTCAGTATCTAGAAACTTGGTCAATAGAATATTCACTGCATAAGAACAGAGAAAATATCACTATATTTTTTTTCAAAAATTTCTTGATGTATATATTTCACAACCCCCACCCCCTGCAAACAATGTTTTTCTCAAATTTCCTTGGGTATTTTAAAGGCGTCCCCACCTCTTTATAAATCACTTGATTGGTCCCTAAATTGTTTTTTGGCTGTTTTTAATCAGATTTACTTGAAACTTGGTAGAAAGGTGTCTGATAAGATTCTCCTTACTTATAAAAATTATGTGATGTTCCAATAATGGCATTTAAACTTTGATTTAAAATCGATTTTCTCAAAGAAGAAAGAAAACAATGCGTAATGGTCAATGGTACAAAATCAGTGTGGCAAGTAATAAACAGGAGTGTGCTGTAAAGCTCAATATCAGGCCCAATGCTTTTTCAAAAATTATTGTTCTATACATTAACGATTTGTCAAAAACACTGCAATCCAAATATAACATATATATGCTGATACAAAAATTTACAAAATGGTAAAAGACCAACATAATGGAACAGAAATAGATAAAGACTTAAAAGAATTAGGAGATTGGTCTGAAACATGGTAACACTTCAATACTGACATATGCAAAGTAGTGCATATACGAAAAAAAAACAGCAAAAATATCTCCTAGAAAAATACAGGCCAATAAAAAGATTTTGGCATAATCATAACATCAAAACTCCAAATCCATAACCTTATATCAAAAATTACTAAAAAAGCTGCAAAAATAACTGGAACGATATTAAGCCAATTTGATTTTCTTGACATAAAAACTTTTGAAATACTATGTACAACCAACATAAAATCCTAATCAAAAGAATAAAAGAATTTGAAAACATTCAGAAAAGAGTAAGAAAACTTGTTTTAGAACTAAAAAGTCTCCACTATGAAAAGAAACTAGAAAAATTGAAACTAACAACTCTAGAAAAAAGGAAGATGAGGCTACAAACATCCAAAATAATAAAATATATCAATAACATCCCAGCCAAAAAATTCTTTAAAATGGATAAAAGAAAAAAAAATATGTGGATTCATCTCACAATTGAAACAAATTAACAGATCAAGACCAAGGAATAATAGAAGCTAAAACTGTGAATAGCTTTAAAAATGAATATGACTATTACATAACCTACAAAAAACCCCAATATAGAATCTGTAAAAGACAAATAGCAAAACTCACTAACAGAAAGCAAGCATAAAATGTGGAAAAAAATTTCACTCTATATCTTATCTTTTGAGCTAGATTTACTCAAAACTTAATAGAAAGGTGTTTCTTGATAGGATGCTTCTTACCTGAAATTATGTTATACTCAGGGTCGTTTTAACAATTGCATTGAAACTTAAATGCCTCATTAAATTTCCGGTTCTTGTTTTATAAAGGACTTTAGATGAGAAAAGTACTAGCTCAATTCAAGGGATAATTTTATGAATTATAGTTTATTTCACCTTTTGTGCTTAATTTTCTTTTTAGTAAACTCGTATATCAGTTGGACTGTAGGGAAATATCCATTTGCAAAAAGTCAATTTAGGCTGGGGAAAAGTTATAACTCTATTTTCTGGCAGTCAGAAGTCATAACAAAAATGCTTTTTGGTGAAATAAGTAATATTTCAGAGTAAATGTTGATGATTTTAGTACTATAAATCATAATATGACTTCTTTTATTGAAAGAAAAATACTATTTTTTACTATCCAAAAACCAAAGTTATGTCTTCGGTTATTAACTTTGGATACTGTAGTGTTATAAGTAGTGTATATATTTTTCTAAAAATCAAAAACATCAATCCTATAATGGCGACTTTTAAATTTTACTCAAAAACTATTTTTTAACCATAAAATCTGTGAAGGGGTAATGGAAAAGCTAATATTCACATAGATATTTATTAGAAAAAAAAAAAGTGACATGAAAAAGATTTAAGTAAATAAAGCCAAGAAACTTGAATTTAAGGGAAAACAAATTCTTCTTAAATTTCTCTCTTTTGTAATGAGAATGTTTTTTTTTGTTGTTAAACATTAATGTCAGTTAAGATTGATGTCTTATGTACATATCTAAAGTATTATTCTGAGATTCATTTATTTATTTTTGCAAAGGCAAAATAATCCATTCATCATGTCATGTCAGCTTATTGTTTAAGAAGTTCATTATTTGAGGTGAATTTCATTATCTCATTTTCATGTGTGTGTGTGTGTGTGTGTGTGTGTGTGGTCCTTTCTGTCAATATATTCATTTCGGTGAGGATCTTTTTTCCCCTGACGTTTGATATTACAAATTTAGATTACAAACCGACCAAAAATTAAGTAGAGAAATGATAAAAAAAAAAGATCTCTACGTAAATTTTGAAAAATGATACGTGGCAAAGTTTACCTAGTCAGAAGAGAAAAAAAATTTATTTTAAATATTTTTGGTTATTTCTCAAAAGCATTTTTTGTATTGATTTCATTTTTATTTAAAATTTTTTTTTTTTAAAAAGATTTTTAACTTATCTAATTTTTATCTAAAACATCTTTCTCAGCAGAGAGTGCCAAAATATCATGAAAGCACCATGTGGGTCCGGACACACATATAATAAGATAAAATTTGAAAGAAAAGGAAAAAAGAGAATGAAGAAACATAAAATTTGATGGATTTTGTATTTTACACAAGAGGCTTTTAAGAATGGGAATTTAGTTACATCCAAGAAGCACCCCATCTCCTTTCCAGACACCAAAAACATCATTATTTATTTATTTATTCTAAAATGAGGTGTTCAGTGGGAGAAACAGGGAAAAAGTATACAAAAGAAAGATTAATTCCAAGAGAGATGTTAAATGGGTATCAATTTCTTAAATCCCGACCCACGTTTTTTTTTCCCGAACCCCAACCATGTTCTTTCGAACAACTTTGTATGTGTATACATATATATATATATATTTGTGTGTGTATACACCCTTACTGCTTGTTGGATTATGTTGAACACGGCTCTTTGCTCCTGCCAATTAGAAGGTCATGTGCCACATGTTTGTTTCATTTCTTCTTTATCTTCAAGATTTTCTTTTTCTTATTGTTTAACTCTGTCAAAGATGTTGGAAGAGGTATATGTATTCTCATGTTTTTCTGTCCACACAATATCTCTGAAAGTTCTCAATTGATTTTAATGAAAATTTTTGCAAGGGTAGGCCATCGGGTAACGGCAAGTTTCCTGGATTTTGGGGAGGATTGAGGAATTATTTTTCAATTGGAAGATATATTTTTTTTCATATGTATTATTTATCCATGTTTGTTGGCACAATATCTCCAAAAGTTCTGAATGAATTTCAGTGTCATTTTTTGAATAGGTTATGGGCTAAGGTTGAATTGATTAAATTTTGGGGTATATGTCAGGATTTCTTTTGATTGAGAGATATTTTTTTTATATATTGAGACAAGAGACCAAAATATAGGAGAGACAAAACTTTCCCCAGTCACTTACCCTGTGTCGTAGCTATATATAAACAAATTTCCATTCTGTTTTTAGTTTGTATATGGGGTTGGCTGATTCATGCGCTCTCTGGGTGCTTTGTAGAAGTTCTGTTTTATGCTGTACCTTTTTTATTTTTTTTTTTCAATCACTTTGTGTTTGTTAAGAATTTCTTCATTCTTCATTCCTAGAGAATTCTTTTTCTTCCTCCTTTTCTTTATTTTAGATTCTCCAACTCTTTTTTCCATCATCTCATTTCTTCTTCATTTGTTCCTTTTTTTCCTTCTCTATTTTTTCTTCTCGCTTCTTCTTTTTACTTTAATTTCCTTTTTTTTTTCTCTCATTCTCTGTCAATCATTCTCATGTTTTCTTCTTTTTGTACTGATTTTTTTCTTCTGTCTTCTTTCTTTCTCCTTTCATTTCTTTAACCTGCCCCTCTTTTTTTTTCATGTTAACCATCCATTATTTTTCTTCTTTTTTCTTATCCGTTGTGTCTGCGCCCCCATTACAAATCTTCAAGAAAAATTCGAGAACATGTCTTCAGTTTCTTTTCTTTTCTCTTGTTTGCTTGTTCATTTATTTAATATCAGATCATCCGAGTGTGTAATGTCACTCTACCAAATTTCCCATAATATTTCTATTACCTTGATTTATTTATTGACATTAACACCGATTAAAGAGTGAGAGAGAATGTGAGCTGTGCACAACAAATGAAGGAAAGTACTTACTGAAGAAACCTTTGGGTGAGACTCGTAAATAAAGTGAACATGGTTTTTGGAATTCCAAGCCGGCGACAGCACCTCTCCATTGCACTAAAAAAAGCTTGAGATGATACCCTTACACCTTTCGTCTTTACGCATACCTACATGTATGGGGCACCAATCTTGAATCATATTTGCCCTCTTGAGAAGGCAAATGAGTATTTATTTTACTTGTATTGTTTTTTTGTTTTTTTAGATGAACACTAATTTTCATCTGTGACAATGAAAACTGTTCAAATGTTATATGAGCTAGCACTCATTAATCAGCAGTTGAGAAGAAAAACCCAAACCTTTATCATAAAACATTTATATTGTAAAAAATTCCCTTGAAACAATATTTGGCATCTCCTGGATGGTAGCACCCCAGACTGGAGATCAGAACATGGTCCAGTCTCCAGAGCTCAATGGATATTACATTAGACTGAAGATCATGAAATTAATTATGTCTGTATGAGTAATAACTTTATCTCACATTTGAGCTAAGATTTTTGGTTTAGACATCATAAGTGTATGATCTGTCTTGTGTATAGATCAAACTGATTTTTCAGGTGTATAGCCCAATAAATTAAGGTTTCAAAGGGACATTTTTCATGACATAAAATTCAATAAACTCTCCTTAAAAATTGTCCTCATTCTATAAATTGAGGATCAGTGAGCCTGGTACACCATGCAAAAAAGTTTTACCATTTTTCATCAATGCGTTTTACTCAGAATGTAATAAGGCTTTCTGCAAGTATTTATTCAAATTAATTGCAATGGATTAATATTAAAAGTCAATTTTTTGATAACTTTTTTCTATGGCTTAGAGGAGCTGCTTCTCATCCTTGCTATAATACACAGATTTCAATTCAATGACCCCCCCACCAATATGTTGGCCCATAAATTTTTTGGCTAAAAACTCAACTTATACCTGAGTATATTTGTTACTTCTTGATTTGTAAGATATATATATATGTATATACATCTTTATCTATTATTAAAAACAACTAAACAGCCATGTATGCATAAGCTGTTAACCATGAACCATTTATACATTCCATATTTGTCAAACACCTAGAAAGTTGACTATTCTATTGCAATTAGTCAGACCTGGAAGAGAGGGAGAGATGAAAAAGAAAGAGTGATTCTGTGACGTCATGTCATGTCAACTCGTGTCTTACTTTTTTTTCCTTTTTTATAGTAATTTTTTCTCCCTTTTTCTCTATACTTCTCAGCCCTAACCACCCATAGTAGTACCTTGAAACTTAGTGCACACACTCTCCGCAGTAATTGGGGGAAACATCTTTTTTTCTTCCAAAATTCAGATTTGGCTTAGTGGCTGAAATAGTTGCGTTTAGAGTTGAAGCAGTCAGGCTAGTTAAGATTCTCATCCACTTCATCCTTGCCTCTTGAACTTCAGCCATTGAAAAGTATTTTTGTTCCCATTACATTCCGAGCCTCCTTTGACTTATACGTGTGATAAGTTTGTTATGAAATACTGAACTTTCCTGGAATCTCAAATAATTTTGTCTGTTAGGATCCAATATTGCAAAGAAGTTGCCTTGATATGACCTTGATCCTTTTCCTGGTTTCTCAAAAAGATCACCGAAATCCATTGCCTCTTCATCCAAGGATAAAGAAATTAATACCAATTAATCTCATTTGTTAGTAGTTAATAACTAACGCACCATCGAGCTGGTGGTCCCCCACATGCAGATGTTGGCTTGCCTATCAGAAGTGATATTTGTGAGAAGTAGGATTCTGGATAATTCCATTGCCTGCCTGCAGAACCCATGGTTCTGTGATCAACCGAACGATCAAATTGCATGCAAGGATATTCCAGGGTCATTCTGACATACCCCAGGGTGGCTAAATGTTTGGACAAACTGATAAAAAAAGGTTGCTTTTTTTTTTTTTTTTTTTTTGCTTTTTTTGTTCTTCCGTTTGAAATAATTATGAAACTGAAAGTGTCTCAGTTTATTCATATGTTTGTACACCTTTTTTTTTTTTCAATAGAAATGATATCACTTCATGGATTTAGAAACTGTCAACCAAAACTGTCAACACAGGTTTCTTCAGTTTTCAAGTCAGTCTGGCTGGCTTTCTACGCACCATGTGCACAAGCCACATCAATGGAGCTAGAGGGCTGAAAATTCAAGCATTTACTCCTTGTTATATCAAAGAAAAACATATATTTTTGTTTTTTCCAAATTCACTCCAAAATAGGTTTTTAGTAGGGGGGGGTCTATTTACCATGTAAGTTGATGGTAAATTGTCCCTTAGTTTGTACCCGACAGCATTCATACTTGTTTGTTTTTTTAAAATTTGGTCTTTTTTTAGGCGAGAGAAGTAATTCATTCATTGATCTCCTTTTTTTATGCTGCCAAATGACATTTTCTATCGAGCGAATAATCAGACCTGTTATTTATAATCGTCTTCTCCAATTGAAGAAAGCAATTCAATCCATTTATTTATAGATATATCAATAAGTTCACTGTCTAATGATGCAAAAAAGCATTTGTTTTCCAACAATCTTATTTCTTCACAATGCACTCAATTCAGTGGTGATTATTATTCACATAGATTGAACATTATACAGTGAAAATCTCTGATCAAATTCAGCTAATAATTACATGTGAGTTAGCAGACTGATATACCCTGATCTTATACAAAGTGAACTTACCCTAGTACAATGGTTAGAGTGATAAGCTTAGAAGTCAATTCCAGGTATGTCGTCAGAAATCCTTAGAAGTAGCATAATCATCATTCCATTATTTGTCTCTAAAGTTTTATCACATTTCAACTGATGTGTTCTTTGGCTTCTCTCAGAGTTTTTACATTTGGTAATTCTTCAAAGAACAGTATAATAATTTCTTCAAAGAACAGTATAATAATTTCTTCAAAGAACAGTATAATAATTTCTTCAAAGAACAGTATAATAATTTCTTCAAAGAACAGTATGATAATTTCTTCAAAGAACAGTATAAAAATTTTTTCAAAGAACAGTATAATAATTTCTTCAAAGACAGTATAATAATTTCTTACATTACATTTATGTATTCACTCATGATTGTCCGCTCAATATCTCCAAAAGTTCTCAAAATGACATTTTGTGGAAGTGCTGAGATTCAAATTTCAAGTCAGATCAAAAATTTAGCTATGTATGAAGAGATTTTCATTTTGTTTTTGTTTTTTTTGTTTTTTTGTTTTGTTTTTTGTGTTTTTTTGTGACAAGGGCTTTGGATGAGGTTTGTGCACTCTGAGTCCTTTCTTATTATTTTTCAATGAATCTTGCTGTGATCCTTTGATGATCAAGTTAGTGAATTGTTAAAAATGAGAAGCTGATACAATTAAGAGCGAATGCTGAATGACATTGCAAGATGCAGGTGAGGAAGGCTGAGGAATGCATCGGCTAAAACAGCTGAAATGCTGAAAGCAGCAGCAGATAATGATATTAGTTCCAATAAGTCATCAAGGCACAGAAGTCTTCTGAGCCATTGTTAATAAACCCAGCAAGATAAAAATAAGGGATCAATACCATAAACCATTTCCTAAATGTCTTCTCTTCTAAACTTTTAACCCTCTTGCTCCCAACCCTTGTACCCTGTCATTAGTTATATCCCCTCTGTCACTAAAATGAATAATTGTCAATTAATACCAGTCCGCTTTTATAAAATGATGAATGGCCAATGCTCCTGTCAATTTCTTTGTCTCCTTGGTCTTTTGTATATGTAAGAAGTTGAATATAAATAAAATATCATCTCCGGGCATGTATGTTTAAAGATTAGTGAAGAGCCGTAGTGGAAGCAGAATTTTTTAGAGGAGCTATAACAGAAGGGGGTCAGAGTGTACGCTATGATTGTCAGTTGTTTGCTTTTCCTTGGCATGTTTTCAACCATTTGGCCATAAAACTAAACAACAAAAATGAGGATATTTGTCCAAATAATTCGTGGTACGGTGAAATACTTAATTTTGCAATTTCCGATAGTACTCGAAAATCTGGTGAAACAATCAATCAAATTGTTGTGCTTAAAACAGTAATAAAAGATGAGGATACTTTTCTGTATAATCTTACTATATCAAAGCAGTTGTCACTTTTTTGTTTGTTTGTTGGTTGGTTGGTTTCTGTCATGCAAACAGATATATGAAATTGATAAGACCCTGTTGAGATTCGAACATCTGACCTTGAAGTTGACTAGCAAGTGGTGTATCCATTAGGTTAATCTTATACTGCCTGAATATTACATGAAATTAGGTTACAAGTTATCAACAGACCAAGCAAGCAGCAGGAAAATGGCTGCTGCTTAGATAGATTTACTCCTTTCCCTGTTCGCTTTAATTTACATTAGGTACGTATTCCTGCACAAGACAAATGGGTCAGAAGAGTGCGTTACACTAATCCACAATCTATCCATATATAACATGAAGAAGTGTACTTGTTCATGAAATAATGATAATACTTCCTCTGGAAACTTCAGACAATACTAGATGACAGAGGGTGTACCACCCAAAATGATGATGATCATCATAAGCAGCCACTGAACATAGATGATCCATAAGATTTGATTTCTTCTTCCTTCAAGGATTTCATCGAGGTTCATTGTCCTCGCTAGATGTAGTGGTCCATTTTCTCGTTCCTCACTTTCTATTCTGAACATTATGTTTTTGTCCTCTATGGGTTTCTTGTTCATGAAATTTGTTTTACTGAAATTCATATGAAGGCCTACTTTCTCGTTTTCTTCATTCAGTTCAATTTAGAGATCATGAAGGTTCCTGACAAAAAAGATGTAATTACTAACATATCCTGATTACTTTGTTTTCCCAGTCTAGATTTCGGAAGAACAGTTTGGGCAACCTGGTATCGCCTGGCCTTACCCCCTTATTGAGCCTAAATTGTTCGGGGTCTTTATGTAGCCTGATAATGGAACTAAGCTATATTGGTAAATATGCTGCAAGACTTTGACATGTACTAGATCTACACCTTGTTTTAGGATAGCATCAATGACATTGAGGATTTCTACTCAGTCAAAGGCCCTCTTGAAGGTTACAAATGCTCCAGCAAGAATACAATAAAAATGAAGATATTGGTTTGAATGATACATGGAGTCATATCGATACTTTCATTTCAGAACATTGAACTTTTACTTTGAATCTCTGGGAGAAGTCAAACTGATTACAATTTCTCTTTTTTGTTTTACAGGTCCCCTATAGGCTGCTTGTTTTTGAATTGATGACCAATGTCCAAGTATGCCTTCTCTGTGGATCCAGTCCCTCCCTGATGAAGCTTGAAAGTGAGGTATGTCTCAAGAGAATTCTCCTTTAATTAGTCACTATCATTTTTTTTAATCCATTTTGTTATAAGAAACTTTACATTGTGAAAAGATTGATATTAAATTCATTATTGTAGAATTCTTAATTCATTTTAACTGAAGTGTTCAGAATCAGCTCATGTTGATAACAATAACTGTTTGATGACATTATCTAAGATTGTAGTAAATAACTTCCTAAGCATACAGGCGTCTGTTATAATATGGGTGTTGAGATCCAAGATAGCCGACGACATGATAACTGAGCCTTGATACATAGTTGCTAATTTAGCTATTTTGAAGGTAGATTAATGTTGCTAATTTAGCTATTTTGAAGGTAGATTAATGTTGCTAATTTAGCTATTTTGAAGGTAGATTAATGTTGCTAATTTAGCTATTTTGAAGGTAGATTAATGTTGCTAATTTAGATATTTTGAAGGTAGATTAATGTTGCTAATTTTGCTATTTTGAAGGTAGGTTAATGTTGCTAATTTTGCTATTTTGAAGGTAGATTAATGTGGCTAATTTAGCTATTTTGAAGGCAGATTAAGATGGCTAATTTAGTTGCTGATTAAGATAGCCAACCACATTATAACCAAGTCATGATAACCTGTTGCTAATTTACCTATTTTGAAAGTAGATTAATATTACCAATTTAGTTGCTAATTTAGCCATTTTGGAGCTTGATTAATATTTCAGGGTCCACCATCTGGCCGTGTTATATTGCAAACCAGGCTATAACCAAACATGTTATGATGGGGGAGGCCTGTATAAGGATGTATTTGTACGACTCAAATAAGGATATAATTAGTCATTTGTGAAACACATCTTTTATAGCTTTACTTTCTCAACAGAATTGTCATCACTTCTGAAGATTAAACAAATTGGGCTTTTAACGTCTGCACTGACGATATATTCATTGTTAACCATTTGTAATTGATCAAGACTATTTCATTGATTTTTTTTTTTCCCCTTCCAGGAAGGAATTCAATAATGGCCCATTGAATAAAATGCACATTAGAGTGCAACACCATTTTGACCACTCCTGTACATGCATGGAAAATTTTATCGTCCGGTGATGCTGCTATGCATGAATTCACTGCATAATAATTCACGGACATTTTCTGTTAATTTAGAATTAGATAAAAGTGTTGTCAAACTCTGGGGTCATCTTTTACAACTAAGCCGCGGCATCTTCCTGCTTGAAGTGCGATGGGAGAAAATAATGATGGATGTATATTGTTTTCTTACTCATGTTTGAAGCAGCAGGTAGAAATTTCATAAAAATTTGATTAGATGCTGAAGAATTAGGATCACTATAGATTTGAAGAAAATGGGTAGTTTGTATTATTACATTCCCTATATATATATATATATATATATATATATATATATATATATAATTAAGAAATGGATGTAGGTGATCCGATAGAATGATTATGAATTGCATTATGTGTTATTGAAACTCCATTTGGAATGATCTCCCATTATTACTAGATGAATGTATCATTTGGCTTAGACAACGTAAATAGATTAAACAATTAGGTTGATTTCCTGCAGCAGCCCAATTTTCTTTAATTGTTTATTCTATTTATGCTGTCTAGGCCAAATGACACATTCAGCTCATCGTAGATAGAGTTTCAACATAATATATATATATATATATATATATATATATATATATATATATATTGGTTAGAGATCTAGTTATGTTGGCAATTTGCTAGTGCAGTGTGTTTGATGATGGCCTGGTGCTAAACTAAATGAATAACTGTATATATATTATTGAACTATGCTTGCATATCTATGTAGTATATATGTGTGTGTGTGTGTGTATATGTGTGTATATATATATATATATATATATACATTCAAGAAAGCTTTACAGCTTTTAACAATAAATATATATAAAAAACTTTTTTCAAAAATTTGTCATTTTAAGCAATTATTTCTGAATACCTGTTAATGGAATTTGATTCAATATTTTTTATGTTTTATACATACATATATGAATTATAAATTGTTATGTTACATAAAAACTTATCTGAAATGATTTCCTTTCATTACATGGTTGATATATCATTCAATTTAGACAATGTAAAATTTAATTGTTTGTTCTATTTACAATGTCTGGGCCAAATGATACATTCACCATATGATAACATAATTGTTGTGTAGAAGGAAGCAGGTGCAGTGGATATAGACCATAAAATAGCAAACATGAGAATTTGCCCAGAATCTAAATATATCAAGATTTTGTTTAAAGAAAAAAAAAATCTAAAAATATATCAAAATATATATCTAAAATCTAAAAGCAATTTCTTGTATATAAATGTAACAAAAATATCTAAATTTAGACATAAAATATCTCAGATGACAATGTGCATGTATATGTAGTAAGTGTCCACTAAATCTGAAAACCGATACCGGGGTCCATTAAACCCGCGGGCTTATCGTGATTATTACATTTATTAAGGTAGCGGATCTTTTGTGCGCACTTTTATTTCCTTCGTGTGCTGATTGCAAAAACGTTTGTGGACAAGCACACGCGCACAGCTTAGAGGGATCTATGCTGGAAACCCGAACATAGAGGAATATCAATATACAACTGAAAGGAATGTGTTTACACTCAGATCCACTGAAGCAAACAGCATTTCTATCGAGTTAAATAACAGTATACAAAAAAGACTTTGATGGCCATACACGGATGCATGCGAACAGAAACGTAGTTAGACATACAGTTCTTATCTTTTGCTTTGAGGAAAGCAAATCCACCACTGAGCAGTTTTGATTGAATACCAAACAAAAAGGGGAAGTGTAAAGAAAACAATCCCCCGAAACAAAAGAAGAAAAACTGAACAACTCTATCCTGGCCTTATTACCAGTGAATGTCAGCACCTCTTTTCGGTGTAAATCATTCGATGCCGGTAGAAAAGAGGAAGGAAGGATGAAGCACATATGGAAGACAACATGTCTCCTTTCTATTGATTCGTAGTTATCTACAAGGCACTTAAGGAATAAGTGACAGATTAGCAAGATGCAAATCTCTTGACAATAGTCGGCAAATGCTGTTAAGGTAGATAAGACTGATTGAAAAGCAATTGTGCAACAAAAAGAGATTGGAAGAAAAAAGGTCATTAAAGAAGAAAAATCTTAAATAAACAATAAAAAGTATATGTATATATGTATATATACATATATGTATATAAGCAGCAGCAATCATAAATCTACTGCTGGACAAAGGCCTTTCCCATTTCTTTTCATGATGACCACCGTTGTGCTAACCTTTGCCATGTCTTACCAGCAAATCCCTCTATCTAATCCCCAGTCTTTTCCCACTAAGTTTATCGCCCCATAGGCAGTAACATATATATATAGGCAATTTATATCCTACCTAAGTAAGTAAATGGGCAATTTATAATCCGCAGAATATGATAATTATGAAGACCTTTTTGTAATTGTTATAACTGTTATGATTATCATTTTTACATTGATATATATATATATATATATATAAAAAAAATTTTTAACATACTGACTGAAAATGTACAGAGACTTGCTTGGAAAGATATGAAAGATCTGAAACAATTTGGCGGATTGAAACAAATCTAATAATAAATATAATTTTTTATATACATATATACACATACATATATATATATATATATATATATGATTATAAATTGTGTTATGTTATATAGAAACTCTTTTGGAATGATCTCTTGTCATTATACAGTTAATGTATCAGTTAGCCTAGACAACATAAATAGAATGAACAATTTCAAAAAATGGGGCTGCTGCAGGAATCAAACCTGCGACCGATTACTATGATCATTCTGTCGGATCATATGTATCCATTTCTTGATACTTAACTGTCACGTTGAAAGAATCGAATAGAGCAGATATCGACCATAGAATGAACGAGATGAGAATTTTGAGTGTAAACAGTTATTTGGACCTTTGCATTACCAGTAACCGTTTAGCTCAATGGTAAGAGCAACGCTAAATTGGAGTGGCCACCCTATCAATGAAAGTTTCGATTCCTTCAGCAGCCCTATTTTCTCTAATTGTTTCTTCTACTTCGTACTTGAATTACAAAAGCTCTAAGAGAAGTCACCTACACAGGTGCTTGCATTTGTAAAGTTATGTACCACTTTCTTGATTTTAACTTGTATTTATGTGAATCTATTTAAGTGTATGAATCTGTTTCATGTAGGTATGCCTTTGAGTGTATCTATGTTTGTATATACAAAGACACTTATCTGTATATATATGTGCTTGTTTTTTTTAATATATCTTTGGATATGAATGTGTATATAATTATATATCATATTGCATATAATTATAGATCATATAATTGCTGTATAAACACTTCCAGTAAAAGCTCTACTTATGAATGGAAAGAAATTAGTTATTACTGTGTTGAATACATATAATCATTGTTAATAATTATTAGTCAAAAACTGAAAATGATGGTAATAGTCCTTTTTTTTCAGAACTATTGCAGTGTCACAATTATGAGTTTGAGAGAACTGTCTGAGAATATGATGAAAATTCTAGAAAATTATCTTTAAACACACATGATGAAACGTGAAATTTAACATTGTGTATCATGTATCTGTCTAGTTTAACATAATATTTTATTGTATTCTTACTACACCACCAGAAGAGTCCACTGCATAGAGATTGGCCAATTGCCCATCTCTATATATTGGATTCTTCTGATGACATGGAATGTTTTTACTCTAACAAAAAAATATTCATGAATACACTTTGTGTTTTGTATATATGTTCATCGTAGAGACAGAGACAGCCAATTGAACTGTCATGAAAATATTTGATCGAATGAGCCAACTTGGGCAAAAACGCATTCATGAGGCCCCCTGTCTGGGAGAAATTCATGAAAATCTGCTTGTTAAATCATCTCCCACCCTCAGGATTGCAAGAACAGAATTTTATGAAGAATTCACTTTTTTCGTGATAACATTTGAATTTCAAAAATTACATCTTCCTATTTGTAAAATTTTGAAGCTGTTATACCCATAATATATAATTGCTGTATAAAACTTTTCCAATGCTCAGTAGCAGACTCTCCTATTTTGAACTGTTTCTTTTAAATTGAATAATGATTTTGTTAATTCAGGATATGAAATGAAACCTCAGTGCACTTTGCCTTCAGACTAGTGCTCTACTTTTGAACTATTACCCCCCGAATTTCAAAAGTTTATTATACATGCAAATGACAATCGTGTATATATTCATTTGCAAATGCAATGTCACTTACTGTTTTTTCTTTTAATTTCTTTTTTTCTCTCATGATTTTCTTGTTATCACAAATCACGAAATTCTATTGGTAGATTTTAGTCTTAATTTGATTTTATTTGTATATACCTGGCAAACCAGCGAGTGATTATCTTCGGGGCTTGTGAAGGTGGTGGTGGGTCATCCGTCAGAAAGGTGGGGGTCTCTTCCATGCCACCTAGAGCCTGGGAGCCAAAACCTGTGTCTTGGGCACATGTTTTACACAACACATTCTCCTCCACCTCATATTAGACTACAAATAGGAAAAGCTTCTCATCTTTTTTGTCTTTTTTTTTTTTTTTCTTCTAAATATAATGCCATTGCTAACAGGGATTAGTGGATGATAAAATTTATGCGTGATGTAATCAGGAAGGAGAATTGTTGTTTAATTTCTTATACAACCCAGCCCAGAGGCATATTTTGCTAATATTTCTTTTATTTCCTGATGTGTTGAATGAAGAATACTGACTAACCAAGGTATGGCTTGTGTTATGGAATCTTTAGCATTAAGGGACACCTCAAAACAGTAAATCAATCTATGAAATCTGTTTAACTATTGTGAAAGATGTTTTTCATTAAGACATCATTTAATTTATCTGTCTGCTCCTTCTCGAAGCTTTTGTGTTTAGATTTTTTTTTTTTGTTAGAAGGGATCTTTGCAACTAATCCAAGTTCATCTTCATTATTGTCTACTATTTGTATAACCTGTGATATCCTGAGTAGGATTTATAAAACAAATATATCAAATATTATATCCACTGTAATGATTACCTTATTAGCTGGCATATGAGAAGCACATTTGAATAATTTAAAAAATGGTGCCAAAATTACTGTGTGTCCAATACACTGGTACCATTACATTAACAAGGTTCAAAATGGATAGCTATGGGGTTTGGATGAGTTCCAATGAGAGGAAGTTATCCAAACAGACCATGTGTCCTATATGCCAGCCAATATGTTACATATTTAGTGATTATAAGGAAATGGATATATAATCCAACAGAATATAATGAATACGTTATATTATTTGAAACTCTATTTGACATGAACTCCCATTGTTACACAGAAAATAATTCACTTGGCCGAGTCAGGAATCAAACCAGCGACTGATAAGGTTGCCACTTCAACGCAGCATTGCTCTGAACCATTGAGCTAAACAGCCCGACAGAAAAATGAAGGCCCAAATAACTGCTTTAAACCTGCTACTATTATCTTCTATATTCACTGTCCATGTCTCTGCCATTGTTTCTAATGTAGACAATAATATTATTAAGAAATGAATGTATAATCCGACAGAATATTTATGGATACATTATATTAGCTTGAACTCTATTTCAAATTACCTCCCCTTGTTACGTGCAAACACAAGTTTTGCTTAACCCTCTCCTTCTCTTTGCTTTAGTGTGACAGGAACAAACAACACCAGTTGTTCATTTTTTCTTCATTTTATTCTTGATCTCAACTGAAATATCAATTCTGTTGCACAAGAATGTCTGCCATTGATCAATACTTAACAAAAAAGTCTCAAAGCATGTTGAATGAGTTCAATCATCACTAGTTCTACCTTATTGTAGCCTTGTACCAAACTATGCAATGGTACTCATTTATTGAAAAGTCTCTCTCCATTTGGTAATGTTCAAAACTGCTATAAACGCTGACTCCGTATGGACAACATTTAGGATTAACAATTTCCTGAGTTGAATTTTTTTTTAAGTGTTCAATAACTATACTGTTATTATGGATAGGATGCCAAGTAGAACTGGATTAAGGCCTGAGCTTTAGAGGCTGCAGCCAAGGGGTCTTTGCCAGCTGGAGAGCGTCCAGCAATTAAGTGAAAAGTTATTTCATTTGTAAAAGCTGAATCAAAGTATAAGTACTCTAAATGATCCATTCAAAAAAAGGTTCAATTGATAAATTGTATATATATATATATATATATATATATATATATATACATATATATATATATGTAGTAAACATACTAAGGCAAAAAGAAACTCTGTGCCATATATATATTTATTGTAAGACAGTCTGTGAAGTTTGAGAAAAACTAAAACAAGACAGGTCTATTGAAAGAATTCTTAAGAATCTATGATTTACTGATGTTTTAGAGAAATCTGTTTCCAAGAAATTACATTAAGCAAATGTTTGAATCTTAATTGTTGTTAGCTTTTCAAAAATAAATCTTTATTTTTATTTTCCTATTGAAAATATTACTGGGGATCTTCCCAATATGTGTAGCCCAGGGGCCTACAAAATCTTGATCTGGCACTGATGCCAGGGCACAGAAGGCTCTATCTGGCACAGCTAATCGATCAGGATGCATTGAGCAATAATCTAGAAAATGACATTGTACGATATGTATCTTATGAGCCAATAAATATATCAAATAAAAGACCCTGCAGACAAAAGGTAAATATTTGTTATACAGGTAAAGCACCTATTTTACATGATGCATTCTGAGAAAAATTGACAATCTGAGAGCTTTTCCTATCTGGAAACAATAACAGGTCAAGCTCCTACTTCGTCTGTTCCTCCTTTGAAATCAGATTGTCCATAGTAAGAGCTTTACCTTTACATATCCATCAGATATCAGGAAACAAATCTAAACTTTTCCGTGTGTACACCTGCTAAAAATAATTGAATGGTGCATTTATTAGTAAAAACTTTTTTCTTTTTATTTTAGAATGTCCAGAAATGCTTTACAAGAGTTTTTCAGAATATTAAACTCATTCTTTATTCTGATTTTGTAGATTGTATGTTTCGGAAGATCCTTTCTACAGCTTTCTTCGTAAACAAGAGTGTCTACAAAGGTGTATTGAAGGGATTTGAAGCATGAATCAAACTTTTTTTTATTGTACTTAGGAATTGTTTATATACTTAATACACTTCAAGACATCCCGCTTGGGGAATGATCATTGCACCTTAACTTTGTCAAACATAGATGAAAGATTGTATTACATGAATTGTCAGATTTATGATTTGTTCTTATCAAGATGGATTCAAGAAGGTGTCTATTGTATTTTTGTCAGACTCCAGTACAACTTTGTTTCTCTCTCATAACAAGAATGATCCTCATCAAATTAAGGGGAGTAAACTCTTCACTGATTATCTATAATGTCACATTAAACTAAACCTACATATAAAATTGACATTTCCCTCTCATGATTTGAAATCATAACCACGTGATTGGGAGGCAGCTCTCTTACCAACTGAACCAAACTGCAAAATTATTTATCAAAAATTCAAGACCAAATTTGCATTAATCATCTCCAGTCGGCATTAAGTAGGTGTGGAGTCAGACCCTGCAGTTGGCAGGCTTGTACCATTTAGTATCATAAATCTAGATATCATGTTGCTGAACCTCATCTTTGAGATGGTTCATTCATTGCAAACCTCGATTTTTCTCTATGAGAATGAATGTTGTGTGTTGAGCAAGCTTAAATACTCTTCTTGTATGAGTTTGAATTGTGACATGATGCAACTTGAACAGAGAGAAACATGAATTTGGCTTTTGGAGAAGGAACTGATAATGAGTTACTGATACAAACGGTGGTTTCAAAAAATTATTCTGAAGATAAGAATATTCATAATGAGCTTCAAGGAAGACCAATGATGATCAGAGCAATGAATGATTGAGAAATTTCATGCTGAATCTTTGAATCTCTGAGGAGAACACAATTCAGATATTTGAACAGTCCAGAAAAAAAAGAATTAATTTCCTAGACAATAAGAAGCACTGGCTTTTTCTTTAAATTTTATCTGTAAAATCTCCTCTATTCTTCCAACAATCCTGGTCATTTCATAGTTATCGGTATTACTCTTCCCTTCAATTCCTTTTGCTAGATATATCTCTTCTAAAGCACAAAGGCTGTGCTATCTTATATTGTGGACTAGCACCTTTCTCACCTTCTACCTTAAGAAATTAAAAAAAGTAGGTTGTACTCTTATGCTGGCTTCAGCATCAGTTGTCTCTACCTGGGCTTCATATATTATTAGTTTCTCTGTCTTGGCTAGTTCTTGATGGTGTAACAGCAACAAGCACCCAAAGTGGTGTTACTCACTTCACCATATACTGTTTTGTCCTCAACGAGGGGGGAGAGTAAATGCGTCCATTCCTTTCCCAAGGGCATTAGTGCCAGTCTTAGTCTCAGAGTTTGAACTTGGTTCACTCGGTCCAGTTTCCGCTGCTAACCGACTGGCCACTGGCACTTTCCCACCATTAGAAATATCTTTCCCAAATCAGTTGGACTTGGCCATCTAGTAATGTTTGAAAAAAAAAAAAATTGTTTTAGAGCTAAGAATATTCTTAATGAGCTTCAAGGAAGACCAATGAGCAGTATCAACAATCAAGAAAAATTGTGGAAGACATGAGAACAGTGATTCTGGCTCTTTTGGCGGACCAACCTTTGAGTCTCTCCGCAATTTCTCATTATTTGGCTGCAATAGAAAGGTAAACAAAAATTAAGCGATTACACATGAACTCAGAGAAATTTTCAAGAGTTCTCTTCAATGCTTTCTCACAATAATAACTGATTTCTGAAATGTGTTCTTATTTGTAATAATAATCATAATAATGTGTGTGTGTATATATATATATATATATATATATATATATATATATATATATATATATATATAATATCTTATGTTGTGGAATCTAAACTCATGATGCATACATATGTCATGTACCAACAAGGGGTTAAAGCCATTGAGAACAGTACAAAATAGCAGATTAAAGTTATACTCAGATTTATTTCCTCTTCAGTTCGTTTTGCTGTTTGCCAAAGTTCATTTATATTTGAGCCTAGATTTTGATCCTTGGATTTGATCTTCATTGTCAACTATTCAACATTTGTTCATTTTATATGTGACTTTTGATCCCATTGACTCCGATTTTCAATTCCCATTTTATCATATTTGGCAGATTGGAAGGTTCTGGAAGCCCGCCTTTGAATCATTGAAATCACTCAGTCAGATCTACCCTCGTAACTTTCCGCTTTCAACTGTCATCGACCAGAACATCCTCGGGTGAGTAGAGCAATTGAATCAAGTTCATCCATTTTGTTTTGTAATCTCTGTCATGACACTTTTAAAGATATTTATCTGCATTGCTGTTGTAGTGAAATGATTTTATTTGTCAGGTTCAAGTCAGGGAGATTTTAAGCTGTTCTGAATTGTTGATAGTCCTTTTCTTGCTGTCTCCATCAAATAAAACAAGTTTGCTCTAAGGGAATGAATGAGACACTAGGTTTAAATTAGTCAAGTTTTTGACCCAACACAAAAGGGTCTTCTGCATTTGTCTATTTGACTCTCTTTCTCTGCATGTGTCCTGGAATTTAGATCAGGCAAGGATTTGAATTAATGTATGTCCTACCGTATAAATATATTTGGCAAGAAATAATTAGAAGAAAAAATGAAAACCTAAAACCATTATAGACATGAATAAAAAAAAATCTGAAGTTATGATATGCCATATCTGAAGACAGGGAAAACAAGAGTGGGTATGGTGCAAGATCCCCTCACTATAATCTGAGATGTGTGCGTGTATATATATATATATATATATATATATATACACACACACAGAAAAGAAGAAGTAAATGTACATGCAAAAATAAATATATATATATATATATATATACACATGTATACACATGAGCTAAATGTTTATTTCCCATCTTTTATCACAGAAAATGTTTGTATACTTTTTTGTTTTGCTTCTTTCAGCAATTAGTACTGACCTCCGTTTATTTTCAGTGCCATTCTGATTAGTAGACAAAAATATACCAATCTTCTTTTCAGTTTTGTGGTATGTAATCTGAAAAGATAACCAATCATTCCCTCTAATTACTTCCTTTCAAAAGAAATGCATTCATTTAGAGATTTGATGTATCCTTTTTCTTTATACTTTCGAAATAGAACCCCATGTTTCTTTTTTCTTGACATACCTTTCCAAGTTTTTATTTCAATATTTTTCTTTGAATGTGAAGAATCTTAATTTCTATTTTTTGCTTCTGATTTTCTTTCTTGTTGTTTTCACTGAATTGAATGACTATGGAAGATTTGAATGTTTTTCAAAGAGATTTACCAATATGAAAATTGTTTTTACTTCATCAGCATAGGCAACCTCTCTCCTTACTTCTATTTGATTTCTTTCTCTCTCCTTTTTTCTCTTTCCTGCTTTATGCCTTTCTTTCTATATTTTCTTTTTTTATCATTTTAAAAAATTCTTTTGTACTTTTTTTTCCATCATTTCTCATTCCTGTTTTTCTCATCTTTTTTTTTTTCTTACAAGTTTTCTTAGTTGTCTATTTTTTTTTTATCTTTCCTTTTTTATTCTTGTCTTTGTATTTTATTTAATTTCTTCTTCCTTTTTTAAAATTTTTTTCCTCTATATTTTCTTCCTCTCTTTGCTTTATGCTTTCTTCTCTTTATTTCTTCCCTCGTATTTTGTTCTCTTTATATTCTTTTCTTCTTTGTTATTTCTTCTTCCTCAATTTTATCTCTTATTCTTCCTTATGTTTCTTCTTTTTTTTTTTAGCTTTCCTTCAATTATTCAATTTCTACTCTTCTTCAAAAAATTCTTTTCTTTCTTTTCACTCTACTTATTCTTTCTATTATTTTTCATCTCCCCCTTCCCTCTGTTGAATTTCTCCTAGTTTTTTTTCGTTATATTGTTTTGTTTTGTTGATCTATCATCCTCTTTTTCCTCGTCTTTCAAAATCCATCTACCCACCCCTCCTGCTTTGCCTGACAGAATATAATCCTGCAATACGTTGGAAGCCGTTACCCGAAACTGTCACCAGAACTGTTAAAATAGGTTTCTTCAGTTTTCATGTTGGTCAGGCTGGTTATGTATGTATGATGTGTATAAACCACACCAATGGAGCAGGAAGGCTAAAAATGTTAACATTAATTCCTCATCATGCCGACAAGAAATTTTTTTTTTTTTGTTCCGGAGGGTCTATTTGCAATGTAAGTTTATATTAAATTGGTCCCATGTTCGTGCCCACTTGATTTTTGAAAGTTTAGTTTCAGTGATTCAGTGATTACTGGCTAACAAAAAGCAAGAGAAGTAATTTATTCATTTATCACCCCTTCTCCCAATGTTTTAATTGATCAACCCCAACAATGCATGCAGCCAAAAGAGGTTGGTCATGTGACAGTTTCTATCGGGGGACTAACCAGACCTATTTGTAAGTCTTGTGGTTCTTCATTTCCCTTAATTTTCACTCCGGGATTTTCCTAAAAATACATTTGGTTATTATGTATATATTTGACTCTTCTGTAAATACCTTATTAATTATCAGATTTAAAAATATTGCAAAATCCTTAATGGGGTAAACAAACTGAATGAGAATTTAAAAAAAAAACAAATCTGCTAGTAAAAGACCCCCTCCCACAAGTAAATGGAGGAATTAATTGAAATCCTACTCTTGTGTTTATAGAATTATTGTGAATAGCAATTTTTCTATTTTATTCTTTCACATTTTTTTTTTTTCTTTTTTAGTAAGAAAGTAAAAATTGTATATTTAGTTGGGAAATACTTTCAAATCCAAACGCTTGGAGGCTTCTTTGGTGTTTTATGATTTTTTTTATATCATTTTTTTTTCCTTTTCCTGATTAATTCATTTTTATGTTTAGACAGATGAAAATTATTTCTTTGACTAAGTAAAATCAAACATAATGGGAATTGTTTACTCACGCACGATAATCATCCACTTATGTGGAAGAGAATATTTATCCCTACACACACACACACACACACATATATATATATATATATATATATATATATATAGTGTGTGTAATACCTTTCAGTGAGCACACAGATACTACACACTGTTCCAAGGCTGAAGTGACTGGAAGCAGATGCTTTGATCCAAGGCACATATATACTACACTCTGATCCTAAGCAGAGGGCCAGTGAGTGACACTTTGATCATTGTCATAATACCAGCGAATTGGACTTTGTGATATTTGCTTATTTATTCTTGAGATGTGTTTACATGCATCTCTATTACAGGGTCTGTAGGTCGGTCTGTCCATCCCTTACATTTCCGAAATCGATTTTCGGCACACAACTCTAACTTGGAGAATAAAACTAAATTGGGTAGTTTCTGCCTGTTGTGTCATGTTTCGGACAGGGGTGTCAATTTAATATAGAATTTCAATGCAGAACTGGACCATGACTTTATGGCCACTTGAAATTACATCATTCAGAGAAATAAAATAATTCTCTGATGATGTCATAAAAATTTGAAGAACAAAACAATCAGATCAGATATTCTTTCTTTAGGAAATTAAAATTACATCATTTGTGGAAGAAACAAAAACATGGAATGTAGCCCCAAATGAAATTAAAATCTGTCATGATGTTGTGAACCTCTACTCTTCAGTACCACAAGATATAGCTATTATCACAATGATAAATAGATTTGAAAATAACTTAGACGATCTAAAAGCAAGAATAGAATTAACACATAAAGATATCCACTGCATGGTAAAATTATATCTCAGTCATTGTTACTTTCTGCTGAATAACACTATTTGGATATTAAAAAAGATAACTTAAAAAAGCACAATTGGTTTATCAATAATGGTGGTTCTGTCAGAATGCTACCTACAAAGAATGGAAGAAAAACCAATCACACAAGCACTAACATTCAACCTTGCTCTAACAACCTTCAAAAGATACATTGACAAAAGTCATGCCCACTACCAAAGCCATTAAAACCCAGAGGAATTTTGTAAAGTATTAACTTGCTAAGACCCCTGTATCCAATACACAGTTGAGAAAGGGACTAAAAACAATTGAATTTCCTTGACATAATCATTTAATGAATCAGGACACTATGACTCTGATATCTTCAGAAAATATGCTTTCACCAATGTACAAATAAAACCCAACTTGAATATCAACCCAAGCATAATTGAAAGTGTCTTTAAAGGTCTCCTATCTACAGCAGAAAGAATTTGTTCCGAAAAGCACCTACCTGAAGAAATCCGATGCCTCATCAATATTTTCTTTGAGCATGGATGCGAGAACACATTTCTGGAAAAGATCACAAAAGAGTGTTCTACAGGAACAAATCCATGACCATGATAAAACCCTGATAGTAAGGACTTCACATTTGTGAAACTTCAATGGATCCGTATCATTGGCCCAAAACTCTGAAAAGAATTCAAAAAAGTAAAAATTAAACCCATATTCACTTCACCTCTTAATCTAAAAACAATCCTATACAATAATAAATCAAAAGTAACATTAACACAATCATCCTGGAGTTTACACATATTAAAACATACAACAAAATAACACAACCAGAAAGATAAAGGAGGGACTCGGAAAAAAAAAGAAATAAAATATCTGTCAATTGAGATGAGGGGAAATTGGTAACCACACAATCTTGGATTCCACTCATGAAAAGAATGACTAAACAATTGCTTCAGCAAGAATGACTAAACAATTCTTAACAAAAATTTTTTTAATGTTCCTGATTCAGTTTGACCAATAGAGTCAAAATATCACCAGTAAAAAATTAAATAAGTACATTCTCCTAAAAGAAAAATATAGATAATTATCTTTCAAAGAGGGAGTTAGTTTTTTTTCTACCGGACATCATACTGAATGTGAATCATCTCAGTCTGTCACAGAAGAGTGAAGTAAGTA